>JAKOGI010000687.1:167500-192500 GCA_029747015.1 Carnegiea gigantea
AAGTTATATTTAGGTTATCACAATTAATATCTAATTGAATACCTTTATTTTTGATCCACCAAAGTTACTATAATATATTAATAAATATAAAAAAAAGTGTAGGAAACAGACAGAGATCCAAACCAGTAGGCATTTCATTCAAAAGTCTTCATTATATATTGTATATTACTACTCACAACCAAAGAATGGTGACAACAAGAAATAGAAAAGGAAATAAATTTTGATTGTCATTGATATATATAGAAATATCAATAGTTTTAAAATTGAATTCTTACAAAATTAACTTATGCATTATACATAAATCAAAGGTAGATATGATATAAAATTTTAAACTTTATCTAATTTTATTGGACAAGCTATTAAGACTTGGTAACTTTTAATCTTATACTAATTAACTCACCTTTTAAAATTTTGCTATCAAATTTAATACTAAAAGTTATAAAATAATGATATTATTAATAGGTTATATGACTTTTAGTTCTTTTTTACTACCATACTATTCAAATTAATTTGTTTGTATTAAAAGTATAAATACAATAATACAATTATTGTAAGTTTTTCAGTAGGTTATCACTATGTATTTTAATGCATGTAGTTATGATCTACACTGATAATTGTTGTAATTAACAAATAGTTAAAAATCTTAAAAATATTAAAAGATTTTCTATGCATCACACGAATCGCTAAAAACTAATTTTTATATTAATAACATTGAATATGTTTCCATCTAGAGATTCTTAAACAGAGAGAATGCATCAAAGCAAACCTTTTATTTTAAAAAATACAGAACATTTTATGCAAATATATGCCTCTTTTTTGGGGGGTGCGGGGTAACGATGAACTCTCTGGAGGCTATACTAACAAGAAGAGGAAAATTAAACTTAATTAAAAGCAATCTGATGAGCGAAGGGCATACGCAAAAAAGATTACTTAATTGAAAGATGAGATGTATCGTATCAAAAACAATAATATTATACACTTCTGTATCATTTCTGTTTTTTCCTGAATAGGAAGGATCAAAATTTCATTTAATCATTCATGTTAGCTTGCCCACATAATCAATATTAGAGTTATCCACTACACAATTTCTAATCCAAACTTTCTCACATGCATGACAAACGATACAATTGATAAGATCATGGTTAATTAATGAACACTATGTGGATAAAGTTCCTTAGATTGCCTCAGTCCTTGGATTTGATCATTGATAAAACGAATATTCAGCAATTACCAATGTGGATAAAGTTCCTTGATTTGGATGCCAAATGTTGAAGTTGCAGCTTCCTAAGCAAATTATATAGTTGATAAACCTCTCAAGATGGATGAAGCCACCATGAACACAAGATGAGTTATGCTAGAAATTTAGTTGAAGTTAAGATTGATAATCTGCTGCCTGAGGTTTGAATTTGTCAATAAAAAGGATATTATTATGGAGCAACAAGTCAGGTCTGAATGGAAACCATTAAAATGCTCACACTGCCTTTTTTTTTTTTTTTTGGGGGGGGGGGGGAGGATCTTGAGGCTAAGAATTGTGGGAAGAATTAAAAAAACTGTTATCTGGAGGCCAAAGGCAACAAGCTGTTGCCCCACAACAACATATTGGTCCTAAGATAGCAATCAAGATGAGCAGGGCTTCATCATAGTGAGCTCCAGAAGATCATCAATGAAGAAATTCAAAGTATTTGAAGGAGAAAAAATATTTTGATGGGGAATTAATGATAATCTACAACTCCATCAGTCACGGCTGTCTAATACAATGCTATATACAAACATGCTAAACAGGCCGAAAAATCCTCAACCCTAATTTGCTGCCTAAGCTAGTGAATATTAACAAATATAATAACCAAACATATTAACAAAAATATTATACATATATTTTGTTTCCTTTCCCTAATACTCCCTCTCAAGTTGGAGTACATGGATTTTATTAAGGCTAGGCAATATTCCAAAATATTTATATTTTTGAGCTGTATTCCATATGCATATATTGAGCTATCTTTGTTATTTAGTTTCCTTCTTCCTAGATACTTGTATAGGGAAGTAGAATATTATATTGCAATATTTTGTTGATGAATCAGTTCTTGTATATATAGCCACAAGCACGAATGAAAGAGGTGAGACATTCACTCCAAAAACCATAGTTCTTTGCTTTGTCTTGCTTGGTCTTGTTATGGTATCAAAGTCATGATAAATAATACAGACACACCAAAGAATGAGCTAGAGAAGAAGACACAGTCTCTATATGATCTAAACTCGAATAATAACCCAGGGATGCTATCACTCAAGTTCAATTGAAAGGAGACAACTATGAAGAATGGGCAAGAGCAATTCAGACTTCCTTATGGGCTAGAAGGAAGTGGGATTTATTGATGGAACGATTACCAAACCAGTAGAAAATTCTATCGATATAGAGGACTGGTGGACTGTACAATCTATGCTAGTTTCACGGATTTTAAACATTGTGGAACCAATCTTGCATTCTACTGTATCATATTCGGAAAACGCCAAGGACCTATGGGAAGATCTCAAGGAGCGATTCTCAATTGCGAATGGACTTTGTATCCAGCAACTAAAGCGAGCATTGGCTGAGTGCAAACAGCGAGGGCCGACCATAGTTGAATACTATGGAAAATTGAAGGCTTTGTGGAATGCTTTGATGGATTATGATAAGATTCCAACATGTAGTTATGGTAAATGCGAGTGCGACATCGGATCAAAACTCACCAAAAAAACATGAGGAGGAGCAGGTTCACCAATTCCTCTTGCATCTCGATGAAAGCCTATACGAAACAGTTCGATCAAGCCTACTAGCAACTGAGCCCTTACCACTGTGGAACAGGGTGAATTCGACTCTTTTTCAAGAAGAACGAGTCAAATACGTGGTCTATATGAAAGATGACCACAGTGAGATCATGGTACTTGCAACCCAAGGCAGTTTTAAGGATAGAGTCCAAAGCAGAGCTCAAGATAAGAACCTGACCTACACACATTGTAAGAAGACGGGTCATGAGGCAGGGAATTGTTTCCAGCTAGTTGGCTACCAAGACTGTGGGGCGAACGTCCTTGTGATTCAAAGGTGACTGGACGTGGCAGAGGCAGCATGAATAGAGACCGAGGAAAGAGTGGTGTACTTTGAGCTAATGTGGCCCAAGCAGTGACAAGCATTTAGACCACGGGAAGCAGCACCTCAATGACTGGAGAAGACAAGCAAGGGGTGCCTGACTTGAATCCAGAACAGTGGCAATCACTTATTGAAATTATAAACTCCCATAAAGTCAACTTTGCTGCAAAAATGACCAATAAGATCGAAAATAACTTATGGATTATTGGCATAGGAGGTTCCAACTATGTGACAGGAAGCTTGGAAAATTTGAAAGATTTGCGAAAAATTTCAGCTTGTCCCATGGGTTTGCTGAATGGTGGTCCTATGTTTGCTACTAAAATGGATCAATGAAACTTGACAAAAATTTGGTTATTTTTGATGTTCTTTACGTTCCTGGTTTAGCCTGTAATTTAATTTCTATGTCACAAGCTGTCGATGAAATAGATTGTATTGCAGTTTTCTCTAACCATAGTTGTGCTTTATAGGACCTCTCTCCAAAGACGTTGATTGGTATAGGTGAGCGTAAGGATAGACTCTACTACCTTCAAAGACAACGGCAGACACGGGCTCATAAAGTGGAAGGAATGGGGTCGTTTGACTTGTGGCATGTTAGATTGGGACATCCTTCTCCCCAAGTTACCAGGGTAATTCCAACAGCATGCATTAGAAAAGATAGCAATGCTTTGAATAAATCTTGTGACATTTATCATCATACAAAACAAACTCGAAATAGTTTTCCACTTAGTGAAAATAAAGCATCTGATTTATTTGAGTTGATTCATTGTGATCAATTGGGTCCCTACAGATCAGCTTCATCCTTTGGTGCACACTACTTTTTGACAATTGTAGATGATTTTTTCCATGTAATTTGGGTAACCTTGTTAGTTGATAAAAAGGATATGTCACATACTTTAAAGAATGTTTTTGCTATGGTTGATAGAAAATTCAACAAGCAAGTGAAAACTATCAGAAATGATAATGTTACAGAGTTTATTTGTTTGAAAAATTACTTCTTAGAGCATGAGATAATTTTCCAAACTTCTTGTACTGGAACATCGCAATAAGATGGTATGGTAGAGCGGAAACATCAATAGATATTGAATGTGTCTAGGGCCTTGCATTGCCAAGGTCATCTTCCCATTAGTTTCTGGGGGGAATGTGTTTTAACAGCGGGTTACTTGATAAACTAAACACCTTCCATGATATTAGAGGGTAAGGCTCCATATGAAGTTCTTTATGGACATATGCCCTCATATAAGCATCTTAGAGTGTTTGGGTCATTGTGTTATGCCCATAACCAATGGACAAATGGAGATAAATTTGCTAGCAGGAGTAGACAATATGTCTTTGTTGAATATCTTTATGGGTAAATAGAATGGTGGTTACATAATTTAGAGACTCGAAAATATTTTATCTCAAGGGATCTAGTAGTTTTTGAAAATGAATTCCCACCTTTGCCTTAGATGGTACTAGTCAAATGAAGAAGGAAAGCCATAATGAAGTGGTTGTCAATGGTTATTTGGAAGAACTTGATACTTTGGAAGCAAGAAGGATGAGGATGCACAAGCCTACTTGCCCTTTGAGGAAGCAGGAGGTAGTGAGGCCCAGCAAAGTGAAGCTAAGCACAGAAACACTGGGGCTGATGAAGGTGACTGGTGTGTGTCCCAGGTAGAAGCTGTTGGCAAAGCCCAACATGCTAAAGCCCAACCGAGAGAAGTTAAGATGCATGGGGCGAAAAGAGTTGGGCCGAGGACTGAGCTAACCCAGGCTGAGTTAACCCCACAGGCTACTAAAATTATGGGCCTTGAAGATTTGTTAAGCTATGGGCATCGAAAGAATGAACCTTCAGTTAGTCTGCACAAATATGTTGCGCATACTACCCGAAAATTGAGTCCATCGACACGCTCATCTATGGCACAGCGTCTTCCAGGTATGGCTTATCCTATAGCACATTATGTAAATTGTGATAATTTTTCAATGGGACATAGACATTTACTTGCAGCCATTACCTCTGGCCATGAGCCCATTCCTTTCTCAGAAGTTGTCAAAGATAAACGCTGGCGAGATGCCATGCAACAGGAGATATAGGCATTAGAGGACAACGGGGCCTAGGAAATCTCTTATTTACAACTAGACAAAAAGGCCCCAAAAGCTAGTGGGTCTTCAAAATTAAATATAAGTCTAATAGGACTATAGAATGTTATAAGGCTCGATTAGTAATCTTTGGAAATCATCTGGTTGAAGGCGTCAATTTTACGAAAACATTTGCTCCTGTGGCCAAAATGGTTACTGTTTGAGTCTTTCTTGGTGTTGCAGCGGCTAAGCAATGGGAACTTCATCAGATAGATGCTCACAATGCATTTTTGCATGGGGATCTTCAAGAAGAAGTCAACATGAGAATGGCACTGGGTTTTCAAGTCACAGGTTACAAGAAAGTTTGTCTACTCCAAAAATCTTTCTATGGACTAAAACAGGTACCGTGGTGCTTGTTTGCCAAACTATCAACAGCCATGAAGAAATATGGGTTTCATCATTCTTATTTTGATTATTCCTTGTTCATATTGCGACATAAAGATATTCGACTCAATGTATTAGTCTATGTGGATGACTTAATTATTTTAGGAAACGATCGCGACGCTATTGTGAAATTCAAATCTTACTTGAGTCAGTGTTTGCACATGAAAGATTTGGGAGTTTGGAAATATTTTTTGGGCATTGAAGCTGCTAGAAATTTTGATGCAATGTTTCTGTGTCAATGTAAATACACATTGGATATAATCTTGGAGGCAAGATTGCTTGGAGCGAAACCGATTAGTGTTCCCTTGGAACAATAACGTCGATCAGCGTTGGTCAATGGGCAGCTTCTAGATGATCTAGAGCGATACCATAGACTAGTGGTTCATCTCATCTACCTATATTTTACTAGGCGTGAGTTATCTTATTGTGTCCATGTCCTCTCCTAGTTTATGCAACACCCAAAAGAAGAACACTGGTAGGTGATGTTACAAGTGGTGTGATATTTGAAAGGGAATCCAGCGCAAGGAATATTACTTGAGGGTGACTGCAATTTACGCCTCTATGGGTGGTGTGATTCGGATTTGGTAGTTATCCTCTGCATGGAGATCTCTTTCTAGCTTGTTTGTCCCTTCGGGGACTTCTCCTATATCTTGGAAGACTAAGATGTCACATTCTTTAGCTGAAGCAGAGTATCAATCTATGGCAATCATAACCTGTGAACTCAAATGACTAAAAGAGATCTTGTTATCATTGGGTGTTGAGCATATTTAATTAATGCAACTTTATTGTGACAGTCAGGTGGCATTACATATTGCCAGAAATATAGTGTTTCATAAGTGGACCAAGCACATTGAGATAGACTGTTACTTTGTTCGAGATGAGCTTGTTAAGGGCACTATTCGTATAATTTTTGTTCCCAGCATGAGCAACTTACAGACATCTTCACAACGGCATTGGGCAAATCATAATTTGAGTACTTTCTTTGCAAGTTGGGCATTTGTGATTTGCATGCACCAACTTTAGAGGGGGTATTGAGGCTAGGCAATATTCCAAAATATTTACATTTTTGGATATATTCCATATGTATATATTGAGCCATCTTTATTATTTAGTTTCCTTCTTCCTGGATACTTATATAGGAGAGTAGAATATTGCAATATATTGTTGATGAATCAGTTTCTGTATACATGGCCACACGCAGGAATGAAAGAGGCGAGAGTTTGAAAAATCTTAGTTCTTTGCTTTATTGTTGCTTGGTCTTGTTGGATTTATTGCACCTGAGAAATTGAAATTGTTGCTTCTCGAGAGGCTTGGTGAAGATATCTGCAACCTGATATTTAGAGGGAACATAATCAGTTTTAAAATCTCCAAAAATAATGCGTTCTCAAACAAAGTAGTAATCAATTTCTATATGCTTCATTCCATTCATGAAAAATTGGATTTTTCCAGTATGCAGTGCTGCCTGATTATCATAATAGATCTACATAGGCTTATCCAAAAACACCCAGAGAGATGCAAGAAATGATTTAATCCATATCAACTCACTAGTCACGGTTGCCATAATGTGATACTTAGCTTCTGCTGAAAATCTAGACATAGTGTTTTTTTCTTTTGTTTTCAAGAAACTAGCGATCTGGCAATAGTAACAAAGTAACGGCTTAGTGATTGTCTGGTAATAGGACATGGCCCCCAATCCGCTTCACAATAAGCATAGACCCTCTAGTCAGAATCATCTTTTAGTAACAATCCTTATCCTAAAGCTCCTTTCAGATATTTTAGAACTCGTCTAGCATATTTCATGTGTTCTTCTTTTGGCTCATGTATGAACTATGACAATGCATGGATTGTAGAACACATTTCTGGTTGTGTGATTATCAAATATATGAGTCTTCCCACAAGACGCCTGTATCGTGTGGCATCATCAAGCTATGGTCCCATAGCTAAGGCAAGCTTGTGATTGTTTCCATTGAAAACCCTATTGGTTTGACACCAAATAACCCACATTCATCAATAATTTCCAGGGCATATTTTCTTTAACATAAAAATGGCCCTTGTGGCCCTCTAGCCACTTCAATTCCTAAAAAATATTTCAAGGGATCTAAATCTTTATTTTGAAAACAATTATTTAAATATTTCTTAAGTTCAACACAAACCTCAGAGCTATTTCTTGTAAGCACCAAATCATTAACATATACTAGCAAGGCCATATAAAATCATCCTCCTTATAGGTGAATAATGAATAATCAATATAAGATCTCACAAATCCATCCAACAATTTCGAGGATAGCTTGGCCAACCATTAACACCATGCCTATTTTGGTCTATAAAGAGACTTCTGAAGTTTACATACCTTGTTGTAACCAGAAGTATGGAAGCCTAGAAGTAGGTTATGTAAACTTCTTCATGCAAAGCCCTGTGTAGAAAAGCATTATTTACATCCAATTGATGCAACTCCCATCCTCTAGCAATTGCTACTGACAAGAAACAGCATACACTAAGCATCTTGGCTACAGATGCAAATGTTTCATTAAAGTCGAACCCTTCTACTTGCTAGTCTCCTCAAACCACAAGCCTTACCTTGTAACGTTCAATGGACTCATCCGAGTTATATGTAACCTGATACACCCACTTACAATTAATGGGCTTGAGTGACTTTTGATGAGTGGCCTTTTTGGTGTGAAAATTTTTGAAAGTTTGTGAATGTCTTTTGTTTTAGCTCATGTCTTGATTAAGAACTTTGTTATCCCCTTGGAGTCCTTGGCACTAATGTTGCTATATGTGAGTCACCTAATGAGCTAGATGAGACTTTGGTAGCATCCCGTGAGACTTTGAGCCTTCTTTGGACTAATCATCATATTTAGCTTCATGTTCTTTCATGTGTGTGATTTTTTCAAGTTGTATCTCTAAAACTTGTATAGACTCTTACATGTGCATATTTGACGATGTGATAGAGGCATTTCTTTATTTTCGAACATTTTAACCATATAGCCAAATAGTCTGTCCTTTTGTTACATGTTTATTCGCTTTGCTAGCCCCATTGAGCTATAATCCTCTTCTTGTTGTGATTTCTTCATATTAGCCCTTGGCTATGTACACATATTCTTATCCTTTCATAGAGCATCACTTCAAGTATGTACTACATACTTTTCAGGGGTATTGAACGTAGCTTTGGCATGTTGGTTTGTTGAGGGTTTGGTGACATTGAGCATTTGGTTTCGTTCCCCTCTTGTTTAGGTTATATAGTACATATAAATTAGATTGTAATTTGATAGGTAGTGATCCTATACCATTTAATAATTCAGATTCTTGTTTCATTTTCCAAAGAAAAAGAAAAAAATAGAGGAGAATCATGCTTAAAAAAAAGATAAGAAAGGGGAAAAAGACAAGAAGAAAATTGAATAAGTGATTGACATGGAAAATGTAAATAACTTGAGTTCCTTTCTTTGTCAAATCATTTCATACTTGATTTGTAGGGTATGTTCACTATATTGTTGGGGCTTAGAGTGTTGATGAACTTCATGGTTACTTGGTGCCTTGTTAGTTACTCTCTAGTCACTTGGCTAAATAGCCTCACATAGCCCCAAATTCATTAGTACGCTCTTTTCTCTTAATCCTTTTAGCCCACATTATAACCTATGTAAAATCTTCTTGATTGTTATGTGCACATTGCATCATAGTGGTGAAGAACTAGAAAGTCTTGGCAAGCATATGGTAGTTTGAATCTTTGGGATGAGTTTTAATTGAACCTATAATATATTTCAAACACATGATGAGAGAGATCTGCATTTTCTAATAGTGAGATTCTAACTCATTTAGCTCTACTCAATTCCATATACTTGCATAATGTGCTTTGTAGTTCTTAAGGGGTGATCAAATTTGATATCTGGCTTGTGGTTTAATACTTTTTCGAAAATATTTACCTTCTCCTGAATTTGAAATATTTTCTATACTATTTGGGTTTACCATTAATTGATGTTTTTGATTATGATGTAGTATGAGTTGCCTAGCCTTATGAGGTTATTGTACTATGACTCCTGAATACATCTACCTTTGTTGATTTGTCTCGAGTTTAGCTTTACTTGAGGACAAGCAAAGGTCTAAGCATAAGGGATTGATGAATGTTATATTTAGATGGATTATTTAAGTATTTAGTAGTCATTTTAGGTTGATTCATATGCTTAATTATAAGATTTACGCCCTTATTTCTACTATTATGTTTGGGTTTCGCTTGTTTGAGAGTGCTTGCAGATTTTGATATTGTGAGCACAAAGCATGTTAGTAGAATGAAGATTTTGAGGACTTGTGGATCAAAGAAGATAGGAAAAGATACCAAAAGATGTTCAAGAGGGACATATTGTGGCCAGTGCCATAGTCCAGGAGAATCCAATAAGAAGTAATTGGGTAAACAAAAAATAACCAACGAACCAGTGGTCACCACGACTTGGTCATGGTGGGGACCATGGTTCATGGGTGTCCTGATGGCTAGACCATGATGAGCCCTCTTCCACCGAGTCTGCTGGTCCTTTTTTTGCGACTTTTTTGTATTTCAAGCATTTGGATGGTTTACAGGCTTGATTTTAGCGATAAAAGCATTACTTTATTGCTTCGTTAGAGACCTTATCCATCATCATTTCATCATCCATCATCTTTCTCTCATCCATAATCCACCATTAGAGAGGATTGAAGAAGAAAGAAGTAGAGATCAAGCAACACTCGAACGCTCCTGGAATTGGATTAAAAGATCATCATTCAGGTTGCAAGAATAAGCTTTTTTTTCCTTCTCTTCTCATTTAACATCTCTTTTAGTTTAGATAGACAATTTAGAGATGTTATCTTTGTTGATTTCAATAATGAATCAGCAGATTTCGTTATTTAAGGGTTACAAAGCCAAACCGATGTTGTTAAATTTGTTAGTTTGAACCTTGTGCGCTTTGAATCCTTACTTGGTTGTTTCAATCTAGTTCTTGAACTTTGAATGTTATTATGAGATTTTTGGCCAACTTCTTGCATATATGTTAGATGCTAGATTGAAATACTAAAAGGTGAAAGATCGGCATTAGAAAACTAGGGTTAGACTTAATTCAATAATCACTTGAGAAAGGATTGTGAATTATGTGGTCTTATGATAATCATAATCTTAAGTTTGATTAAATTAAAATCTAATGAGAATTAATAATTAGTTTGTTGTGAATTTTTCAATGTTATCAACCATTAAATCAACCAACAATATGAAAAGTTTTTATTTCACTAGTTAGATCTTCACATCGTTAGGTGATGCTACCCTAGATATTTTTAGTCATTGAAGCTAGTCCTTTCGTCTAGTGTTGGTTGGTTAAAGATCTAAATCAAATCTTGATTTCGCTTAGCCAACATTTAAAGGAATACTTGGTAATTCAATTTAGTCTTCATGATAATGACCTTGATCAATACTATAATACTCATGCACTTGGGTTGACGATCAATAAGCTACCAAAGTGGATTACTAGAAGAGGCACTCATAAAAAATCATCTATTGTGATTCGAACACATATTGATGCTTCACAACTTTAGTTTCAACAAAATGCAAAGGACGACCTTGATTAAGATCGCGACTATCCCTGAATAACTGTCAGAAAGTTTTCTTCGTCCCACCACTATTTACAACTATAGCAAGGTCATTGTCCTAAGTATCATTCAATGAAACAACATTATCATGCTTTTTAATAACAAGATAATAAAATCCATTATTCATCTTAGTCTCCTTACAAATATAGCAGATAGCTAAGTCTAAAATCACTAATATCCAAGACTAGGACCAATGTTAGGAACCAGATCATTTATGGCATGTTGAAATCTCTACATCGATTGAAGCTTCACAAATCTGCTCAGCATTATCAACAATATTGGAATGCTTCTTCTTTGGTGGTCTACCTCACTTAGCATCACCCATGGAAAGAACTCAAGTTTCAAAGAGAAAGTCACCACAAGTATTGAGAAAGAGTTCTTCTCATGGTGTCTAGCTAAATAAATATAATTGCCCAGTTGTATGTACTTATTTGCTGCATTATTCAATTCATCAATTATTTGAACTCAATATATGTATATTAGAATCAGTAATATTCACCTCTATTTTGAGAGGACACTTGAATCATTAATGAAGAATAAATGACTACATAGAATTAAGTGAAACATAAACAAATAGTTTTATAAACCAATCTTTTGAATCATGAACCCAATATTATAAGAGATATATAAAAGGTCAAAATAAGATTCAAATCTAAATTGTATATACTTTTTAGAAGCATAATAGAAGCACACACCATACATGACCATGTACAACTTTAGATTAGTCATAATCATTAATACAAATATAACTTGGGTTAAAATCTTTGATGATTTTGGCATTAATCTTGGCAAAACACTCAAGAATTTAACTCCTATATAATGCTTTAACTAGAAAACAGGCATGAGATAAGTTATGAAGGAAAATTCACTCCTTACGTTTGGCCCTTCTATTAAGCATAATATAATATTGACTTTGATGATAAACCAATTAATAATAATGATATATAAAGTGTTAAATGCACATAACATATTTGTTAGTCTCCTTGATTATTGAGCATGAGCTTATATATAGATAACATGCTTGGTACACATTGTGTGATATGTTCTAAGCATTTATATAGATCCATGATGCCCTGTTTCCTTAGTTTGAAAGGTAAATATGTTACATGGATTCTAAGCTCAGTGGACTTTGAAATGGTATCTAAATTGTTGGACCTCAAGTTATACTTAGGTTTGCCAAAACATTGACATGTGTGCAAGAGTCAACTTCCCTAGTTACGTATCTTTTATGTCATGAGCTAAATACTTTGAGCTAGTAGACTTTAAAGAATAGATTTCTAGATCTAAAGTGTTCTTTGCAATATACTTAAACATTTATATTATGCAAGACATACGCTTGATCATATCTATGAAGCTGAAGAACTCAATGCAAATTCTGATATTCTTTAACCATATGGCTTTGACATATATGCCCTGTTGTATCTGTATGATGTGAGAGAAATCTTGTTTGCATATGCATATAAATCCATTATATGATTACCATATAAAGTCCTTAAGTTGTACATGGATTATGTACTTGAAAGTGCTTTAAATGCTATTTATGCAATCATAGCATATTTGATGGTATATGTCTAGTTGCTTGACTCTCACTCATATACTGAAATGAACATATGTAACTAGCATATCAGCTTCCCAAGTCACCACATGCTTAGACCATCAAAGGTATAGTTTAGTGTGCTCGAACAAGTTTGGTTAAGGACTTTAAAAAGCATGTCGGTAGCTCATCTAGATCGGTGCTATAAAAAGTTGACAATTTGGAAAAGTAGTTTGAATGAATTTATGACTGTAAGATTAGTTTTATTGAATCAAAAAAATTTATAATATTGCGTAATTTTTATTACGTGAAAGCATGCATTTCCATGATGGCAAAGCGTTACACAAAGTCATGATCATATTTGTTTATATTTCGTCTATAATTTGGCTAAGTTGTTTTCCTTTGAAAGTTAATGTATTGCCTAATGGGCTTAATCAGGTTAATTAAATCAATCCTATTTTAATTAACTAATTATCTTGCTCATTATTTTGTGCTTAATATTTGAAAGCAAGCTAAATTTTCAGCAATCACTAATATGCTTCCTAGTGTTTTATTAAAGTAGACAAAGAAAATTCAAATACAGTCCACCTTAAGAAATGGCTAAAAGCAGCCCCATGCAAAAAGAAACCTATTATTAAACCACCTTTAATAGAAACGGTTAACATCAACACCTTGAAAGGAGCTTACTCGCCTCATCAAATGAAGAAAGCAATGGCTAGGACACTTAGTCAAGGTTGAAAGGTTGTCTCGCAGGGCTAAACGAAGTCAAGAGTTGACGGTGTAGATCTCGAGGCAAAAAGATAACAAGAGATAACAGTCAAGGCCCTTAAACCAATGACTAGTAGTTAAAAGAAGTTTCAATAGAATATTCTAGAGCACTGAACTGCTGCATTCTTCAGCATATTCAGATGGTTTAATGTATAAAGCCTATAAATAGAAGGCCTTACTAAAGAAGAAAAGTGGAATACTACAACACATTCAAAGAAACAATATGAGTGCTCTCGCTTGTACTCATCGTATTGAGCTAATTAAAAATCATTATAATCTTTGTACATACATATTTGAGAAGCCTTTTGAGGAAGAAGAGTTAGGAGAATCTAGTTGTAAGCAAATGGTTGGCTTAGAGAGCTATCCTCCCTAAGATGGGCCTTTGGTAAAAGCACACCAAGTGAGACTTAGAGGGTCTTCCTTATAAGGCAAGAAGGTTAGGAGAACTTGACTACAAGTAAGAGGGTCAGCTATGAGAAACATTATTCCTGAGTGAGGACTTAGGAGAAGTCACTTTAAGAGGATCTTGAAGGGTTTGTCAATGCGGTCCTTAGGTGGACACTTGGATAATCTTGAGGAGATGAATACAAGTTTGTTGAATCCTAAGGAAGGATCCTTAGGCAGGGACTTAGTCTAGTTGAAGGGTGAACCTCATGAACAAACTTCGTGTTCTTACATTTTGCTTTATTCTTATCTACTCAACTTCCTTCATTCATCACTTCAATGTGATTTACTTGTTTTGTCAGTGTCCTTGAGTTGTACTCTTATATCCTATTTTGTGTCAAATTTTATGTTTTTGATTTTGCGATCACTCTATTCACTCCCCTCCAAGGTAATCTAGCCTACCTTGGGACCAAGAATTGGTGTCAGAGTCTTACCTATTTAAGAGACTTAACTATCAGTAGGGACATCCCTTGGCTCATATCTGAACCTACCCTTGATAGCACTAACATTTCTTTTGAAAGTGTAGGATAAAACCTTTTATTGAATCTATTATTTCCAAGTTATAGGATATTAATGTTAGTGGCCTTTATACACCAAAGAGCAATTTAAATTGAGGTTATCTTCAAAGTCTCAAGAAAAATTCTAACGCTTTGTATGTTTTAAGATGTACTTTAACTAATGATATTTTTGATGTTGTTTGCTCACTTGCCTTAGCAAAGGATACTTTGGAAATTCCTTTGGTGATATATGGTGGAAAAAGCCAAAATCTCAACTCACTAAAGGTAACTAAAATTCTTGTTGACTTCGTTGATGAGAAAGAACTCACAAATCTATGTATAGCAGCAAATGTTCCAAAAAATAATAAAGACACGAGAAGAGAAAGCAAAGATGTTAGGATAGGGGACCCATAAGAGGTCAAGGACCTTGAAGAGGTTGAGTTAGAGAACCTTGAAGAAGATCATCGAAGGTCAAGACAAGGGGTAGAAGAAACAGATAAAAATGAGTCAGGGTACTCTGATTAGGTTTTTCTAGATTTCCTTCCTATTCCGTCCAAAGAGCAATTAATACAAAGATTGCTAAATTGCACTAGATATGAGAAAAGAGTACATGTAAGAAATTAGTCCTTTAGAAAATATATTCGCATTTTAAAGCAAGAAAAATAAGACCTGTAAAAGTTTCTGATGATCAACTCACCAAGGTCAAGGACCTTGAGACTAGAAAACTACATTTGAAACTTAAAAGTGATGATCACCACAAAGGTCTTTTAAAATTGACCAAGGGATAGGAAAATTTAGATACAGTGCTTAGTTCTTATTACATGTCCTTTAGCAAAGAAGATCTTGGATATCCATTGAATAAACACGTTTCTGCTGAAGAAGGTGAGTTAGAAAAGCTAAGGCATAGATGAATCAAGGTACTTTGATGAGGAAATTCCAGATTTCCTTCTTACTCCGTCCAAAGAGCAATTAGTACAAAGATGCTAAATTGCATTATATATGAGAAAGAGGATATATTTGAAATTGAGTCCCTTAGAAATTATATTCATGCTTTAAAACAAGAAAAATAAGATTTATAACAAGCTTGTGATGGTCTCACATCAAAGTCAAGGACCTTGCTATTGGAAAATGATGTTTGAAACTTAAGTGTGATGATCACCACAAAGGTCTTTTATAATTGACTAAGGGACAATAAAATTCAGATAGAGTGCTTTGTTCTCATTGCATCTTCTCTAACAAAGAAGATGGATAAAATCCACCCACTAAGAAAGTTTCTTCTAAAAACTTCTTTGTTAAAGAGACATCACAAAGTGGAACTCAAAGATTCCTTAACTATTCCATAATAAAAACTGAGCCTCTAAGGTACTTTAATCATTCTAGAGAATTTCAAAGTCACTTTTCCTATAAAAGGAGACAAAGCACCTTTAATTATTCCTAAGGGTATTAGAGTCAGTCTTCCCACAAATGGAGAAAGAGTAACTTTGATCACTTCACTTGTCCTAAAGTGATACAAATTTGGGTACCTAAAGGAACAAGGCAATCTAATATGGTTCCATTTGGCCTAGGACCCAAATTTAATGTCAAAAGCTCCTTGACAAAAGTTTATGTTTGATTTGTAAGAACATTTGACATCAACAAAAAGGACACAACATATTGCAAATTTCGATTATTCATGGGGATTAAAGCACTAACAAATGCACTAAGTCTTAACATAGGCATATTTGAAGGTTGCCTTGAACATTGTTACCAAGATCTCCATTCTAGTCTCAAAGACCCTGAATAATGGTTAGAATCAAAAGACCCTAAACTAGCAATATCTGAGTAAGACCATGACATAAGGATGCACACCTTTCCCATGAGGTAACAAAAATCTAAATTTATATTGGGATGAATGTGGATCACCATATGTTGGTATATTATGCTAGCTCTCTATGATTGTTCATTGATATGGCTATCATGTTTGTGAAATTCTATCTCATTTCATTGTCAGTAAGTTGTCATATCCCCTTGAATTATCATGCATTAATATTCTTTAAGGGATAAAACATGACTCGTGTGGTATATAATGCTCCTATGTCTTTATACATGAAGAATATATCACATTTGTTGATTACCTTTTAGAGATTAGTTGCTTTATATGGTCTAGTTCTCATCTAAAACTCACAGGTGTAGCTACATTTTCTTTATGAATGGCATGTCTTTAATGCTTTGATATTCAATGCCTTAACTGCTCATAACGGTTAAATTTCATGCTATGTGTAGTTGTTTTTGATATGATTGCTAAGATGATTTTTGAAGATCTCTCGCATGCTTATTTGCACCATGACTTGATTATATGATAGCATGTTCAGATGATTGGAGTTTATTGATTCCAAAATTTATCAAGTATCTCTTGTATCATTTATGATCAAATGAATGCTTACATGATAGAGTTAGCTTGATAGATTAATTAGTTCACATGTTGGTGTGTCTTTGAAACCGCTATGCTATTAATAGGCTAATATGAATTGTTTGGCTTTTCACCTTGATTCATGATTTATGGGAGAATCCTCTCTTAGTGTTGAGAAGTTGATTAAGTGGCTTTAAAAAGTTGAAGGATATACCAACTTAAAAGACCTTGAATCACGTTTCAATGTGAAAGTAGCACATTAATGACTGAGACAACTCTATTCAAGGGTCTTAAGACAAGGTCTAACTTTGAGACCCATGCACCTTCATGAAACAAGCTTGAGAATATAAGATGGTATCTTAATGTTAATGAAAAAGTAATCAGAGTCAACCTAAAGGGACTTCAAGTCACATTGACAAAAGTCAGTGTCATTTGAAAGGTAATGAATAAGAGACTTTGAACAACCATTAGTGTTTTACATTGGTAAAGAGACCTTGATGAAGTTTCTCAACTATTAGCTTGTGAATGAGAAGTGGGTTTGCCTTGATGACATGCTTTTCAAACACCATTGAGCTTATACGCCTTGCTTAATCATCTAATGCTAATGGCGAATTTGATGTGATTACTTCATTAACCTTCTTGAATGAAACTTTAAGATCTAAGGTGGACTATATATCCTTGATTAATGAACACTGAAAAGGCTTAAGGCAAGCTTGAGAATATTTAGAGTCACTCTGAAAATGAGAATGGTCATCTCCCAGGGTCACTTGAAGAAAACTTCTTATGGTCTCTTTAAAGGCAAAAAGCACAAGATCTTATATTTGAAGGCCTTTGGATACAAGTGCTTTATCATGATAATGTAAGTACATAAAAGAGGAAGAGGCTCTAGCCAAATCTAGTAAAGCTAGCACTCAGAGTTAGCTTTGGGACACACTAATCAAACTCCAAAAGTAGTCACAGGCCGTGAAAGCAAAAATGCTGAAGAATCTAAAGTGACACAAGCCAACATCATTGATCTCAAACCTCAAGAGCTAAGAAAGAGATTCATCATGGCATCCCCTGGCCATCATATTTGAGTGTAGAATGTTAAGGTTGCATCATTGAGCTTGAACACTTTAAGTCAGGGACTTTGAAAATAGGTCAGAAAGTATATTTATAATTTCACCTAAAAATCGTAGTCAAGTATTATGCTTACATGCTTAAATTCCCTGTATTGAAATCCTGAAACAACATGCTACATATATTCATATGCTTGAATTGACCTTGAAAGTGAAACTGATGATGTGTGTTGCAAGAAAAAGTTTTAATATTTATAAACCCCAAGTGCAAGGTGTATCGTTGAGTACTTGGGGTGCCGTCCATAGGGAATTGTGTTTCCAACTATCAGAATTCACTAGAGTGTATCAATCTAGGCGAGATCAAAGGCGAAGGAGAGAAAACTAAACTACGCTAACAAACATAAAAAAAGCGACTTGGAGTTGTGATTTGACCAATGGACGAACCAACTAATCAAGACGAGTCCTAACCTACTCAAACTACACTATGAATAAAAGATAGTCGATTGCACCATCAAAGACCACCCAAGCCCTCTCTCGAGGGTCATGAGCTAGTCTAATTCGCCTAACCACTTATTTTCATAGGGGTAGCCCAATTAGACCATAAAATTAGCAACCCTTGGACCTAGCTCGATTCGGGTACTATTTTCATGTCCCGAATTTAGCTATTCCCTCTCCCACACTAGCTAATTGACCTCACCTCTCAGCATAAGTCAACAGCCCAAAAATATGGATGAAAGTTCTCTCAAGCATTTCATCGAACACTTGGCGGGCGTGAGAGAAACCTCTAGGTTCTAAGCTTGGATTGGGTATGGTTAGGTCTAAAACAAGATCAATTAGCCATCAAGAGGCTAACCACAATCCAAACCCACAAGATCTAACAATCAATCATCAACAAAATACAAAAACCCAAACCTAAACTAACGAAGAACACAAGCATGAACTAGAGAGAAGGGACATGAAACTAAACTAATTCTAACAAACAATCGAACATGAATTAAACACAAAAACTAAGTAATTGAGTCAAATCAAAACCAAACATATGAACTAAATTAATAAAATTTAATACAAGAACGAAACAAGAAATAGAGAGAGAGAGGAGAGAAGACTTATGATTGATGCGAAGAACTCGAAATCCAAGTGCTTGAATCTAAAGTTAACTCAATACAATCCTAATCTAATCCCCTCAAGGGGGTTTGTATTGCCTAAAATCTAATCTAAACTAACCTAGAAAAGTACAACCAGAACCCCCTTCAGAAACGCCCGAACGAAGCTTAAATAGAAAACCGAGCATCGACAAACTGGGGGGAGCGGCACGGTCGTGCCATGTGGCACGGGCAGACCATGCCAGGGTGGCAGGGCCGTGCCACATAGCACGGCCACACCGTGCCACATTGCTGGTGGCACGGTGGCCGTTTCCCCCGGTTTTGCCTCCTTTTGCCGGTTTTCATCGGTTTTCGCTGTTTTGTCCCGTCTTCATCCCTTTTTGCGACGTTTGCTTGATTTTGAGTTATTTCCTACAAAACATAAATAAAACAAGTAAAAATCCTAAGAATTAAGTTATTATACGAGCTAAAAGTGAGTGAAAGAAGCACGTAAAATGGGTAAATTTATCGTTCAACACACCCCCACACCTATCTTTTGCTCGTCCTCGAGCAAAATAAAAGAAAAACTAAAGTAAACAACTAACTCACTTTCGTAGGAATCACGGTTGCATTTAGCATATGTAACAAGCCCTTTAAACCCCTTGGTCACCCCAAGTGGACGAGTAAGATCTCGTAAGGATTTGCGAAAGATATACCCACAAAATCTTAAAAAAAAAAAAAAACAAAGAAAAGAGAAACAAAAATCAAAAAATGAAAATGACAAAACAGAATATATACATAAGGGTGAACTGTACACGTTCGGATCAACCAAAACCCCATAGTGACTCAAGTATCAGTCTGTACACAAGCATTATGTGCATTTCAGGACACATCATCCTAAAAAATGACATTCAGACATCAGATTTTCACCCCACGATGCATGAGAATATTGAATCCATCCTGGTGCCTGGTGTGCAAGTGTATCATCATCCTAAAACTAAGCCTACCAAAATTAAACTCAACCCCACGCAGCTGACACAAGCTACCTTTTTGAATGGCTAGCATGGAAAGTAAGCTTCCCCAGTAGCAGTATTGCCTCAAAGGGTAACACCCAGTAGAGCATGTTTCAAAGGGATACTTGTCATTTCCAACTCTTTTCTTCCCCACTTTTTTTTTTCTTTCCATTACTATTTTTTTCAATACAAACTCATGTTACGCCTCAAAGGGATACACCCAGTAGCGCTTGAATTTGTTTGTTTTTGCTTTTGTTTTAGAAAAGGGGGTGCCAGCACATATAAAGGGAACTGTGCAGTAGATAAGTGGGCGAGTCAATCATGGAAGACTAAGAATGTAGGATGATGACAATACATAAATCAGGACTAGATTGCAAAATTACAATGGACTGTTGGGGTTAGAACAGAGGCCTAAAACGACAGATTGGGGATGAACATATATCATGCACATTATACTTATATACGAACTAATAGTCAAGGTACTGGAGATCAAGGCTGATCAAAATAGTACAAAACTCCCCTAAATGCAAAAAGAAAAGAAAAATTTATACAAAAAGGAGAAAAAATGAAAAAAAATAATACAAAAATGAAAAATTTTCACAAAAATAAGAAGAAAAAAGGGAAGATGACCCCACCCCCACACCTAAATCTCACAATGTCCTCATTGGGAGCCGTGAGTCATCACCAACACACAAAAATAAAGAAAACAAAATCAAACACAAGAAAAACAAAAATCGACAAAAATATACAGAATCTAACACACTCTCCCAAAAATACAATCTCACCCAAAACAACAACACGATCACACATAAATACAAATTAACACCACCAAAAACAAATATAGACCAATCCAACAACACCACCAATCACAACACAATAAAAGCTTGGGTTTGGCATGGGGTGGGCATGCCACATTGCTGGCCGGCTCTACCAGCTGGCTCCCGTTTTTCCGCCTTTTCACCTGTTTCGATCCTTTTTCGCCCCTTTTTGCGGGATTTGCTTGGTTCAACTTATACCTGTAAGAATAAACAAAACAAGTAAAAATCTCAAAGAATACTTAATAAACCAAGAAAAACTCTAAAGATTACGTTATTATATGAGCTAAGATTAGGTGAAAAAGGCATGTAAAATGCGACAAATTATCGCCTAATATCGACAAAATGTAAGAAGACGACAAATGTCTTGTGCTTACATGCATTATCCATCAATTGTCTGTCATCATCAAAAAGGGAGAGTTTGTTGAATATAATATGATTTTTATTTTGATGATGACAAACAATTAAGAGTAATAACATGTGCATTGCCAAGGTACACAGCATGCTTAATAGTGTTCTTGATTATTGAGAATGAGTTTATATGCAGGTAAGATTCTTGGTGTGCATTGTGTGATATCTTCCAAGCATTTATATTGAATCGATGATACTTAGTTTCCTTTGTTAGAAAACTAAATTAGCAACATTGATTCTAAAAATCATTGAATATTGAAATGATATATGAATTATTGAGTCATACTTACAATTGCTAGAACATTGACATGTGCTCAAGAGTCAACTTACCTAGTTAGGCATTGTATATCCTACATAGCATCAGCTAGATACTTTAAGCTACTAGACTTTGAAGTGTAGATTTTCAATATGGCTCCAAAGTATTCATTCTAATATACTTGAGTACCAATATTGTCCAAGAGATATGCATGACCATATTTATCAAGGTAATGAAGGCACCACAAATCATGATATTCTTTGCCTATATGGCTTTGATATATATGCCTTGTTACATTTGTATGATGTGATAGAAATCTTGTATGAAAATGCATATATGTCCATGTAAAATAAGCATATAAAGTCCCTATGTTGTGCATGAATCATGTGCTTCCAAGTGCTTTAAATGCTATATATATTCGTAGCGCATTTGATGGTACACGTCTAGTTGGTTGACTCCCACTCATATGTTAAAATAAACATAAGTAACTACCATGTCAAGTGTCCAAGTCACTGCAAGCTTAGAGCATCAAAACTAGAGTTCATTGTCCTTGAACTTGTTTGGTTGAGGACCTTTAAAAGTATGTTAGTAGACTACCCAAATCAGTGTCATAAAAAGTTAACAACTTGTAAAGTGATTTGAATGAATTTATGACAGTAAGATCAGTTTTATTAAATCGAGACAATGCATAATGTTATGTGATTAATATTTATATGAAAAGTATGTACTTTCATGATGGCAAAAAGTAACACAAAATCATGACTAAATTTGTTTCTATTTCATCTATAATTTGGCTATGCGATTTGACTTTGAAAGTTAGTATATTGACTAATCATGGGGGGTAATTAAGTTAATTCTAATTTAATTAACTACTTATCTTGCTAATTATTCTCTAAATGTTTTAAAGTAAGATTAATTTTTGGCAATCACTAATATGTTTGCTTGTGTGTTGTGGAAGCCAAAAAAAAAAAAGCAAATTCAAATACATTCCACTTTTAGAACAGACCAAAAGGATGCAAAAAGAAATCTGCAGTCGAATTATCTTAAATGAAAGTTGTCAACACTAACACCTTGAAATGGGCTTACTTGCGTTATCAAATGAAGAAAGCACTGACTAACTCACTTAATGGAAGCTGAAAGCTTATCTCCCATAGTGAAAAGAAGCTAAGAATTGATGGTGCAGATCTCGAGACAAAAAGCAACAAGAAGCAACGGTCAAGGCCTCTACACCAACAACTAGCCATTAAAGAGAAGCTTCAATAGAATATTCTAGAGCATTGATGAACAGCTACATGCTTCACCATTCTCCAACAGTCTAATGCGTAAAGCCTAAAATTAGAAGACAGGTGGAACACTAAAGCACATTCAAAGAAATATTCTAAGTGTTCTCACTTGCACTCAATTGTATTGAGCTAATTGAAAGTCATTATAATCTTTGTACACACACATTTGAGAAGCCTTGTGAGGTAAGAGAGTTAGAAAAACTCTGCTTGTGGGCAAAAGAATTGGCTTGGACAGCTATCCTACCTAACAAGGGTCTTATGTGAAATCACCCCAAGTAAGACTTAGAGGGTCTCCCTCGTAAGGCAAGAAGGTTGGGATCAAGAACTTTACTTACAAGGAAAAGGGTTGGTTGTGAGAGTCATCCTTCTCAAATGGGGACTGAAGAGAAATACTTCAAGAGGATCTGAAGGGTGTGTTGACAAGGTCCTTCGGTGGACACTTGGTTGTGCAATCTCGAGGAGATTAAGACAATTTGGTTTAATCCTAAATAAGGTTCCTAAGGTGGGGACATAGCCCAATTGAGGGGTGAATCTTATGAACAAACTCTATGTGTTTACATTTTGCTTTGCACATCTCTACTGAACTTCTCGGATTCATATTTTAGTGTCATTGACTTGTTTCATCAATGTCCTTGAGGTGCATTCTTATATTCTATTTTGTGTCAAATTTTATGATTATTTACTACCACCATATTCATCCCATTGAAAGGTGATCTTGTCTTGGGAGCGACACCTTCATACATATATACAATTTAGTTAATCCTTGAATCGCTACTTCAACAATATCATCATGGTGTGTTTATTTTTTTTAAAAAAAAGATTATTTTCAATTACAATTATAGGCTTTCTAAAGTTTAGATCCAATGTTTTCTTCATCTGGATTACTTGAGCTTTCATGCAAATCTGTTAGGAAGTTAGAGCAAGCTAATAGTAGCGGAAGCGATAGGATAAAACAGATATTCAGAAATTCAAACCAGAATAACAGGAACAAAACAGCGACACACAAGATTTACGTGGAAATCCAAAACGGGAGAAAACCACGGGCGGCAACACCGACACAAAATCCACTACCATATGAGTTAGTACAGAACGATCTCATTCCCAATACAGAGATCAACAACAAGAGAGACACAGATCTCAAACACCCAAGAAAGAGATCAATTACAACGAAAATCTCTCAATACTAACTCCCAACAAAATGTGGAATAGAAAAGGGAATTGCCCACAGGCACTCCCAAGTTGCACCACATCAAACAAGGTTAAACAACCTAGTATTTATAGGGAAGCCCCACAGGTCCCAAGGGTTCAATCCTAGCCGCAAACATATGTCTTGGCCACCAACCATCAACTTTCCAAAAAAGGAAAAATCTTCAACCCAAAGTATGGAAATAATATAATTTTCATAATACAGAAGATCTCAAACACACAACATGATCTTGGATGCCAAGAAATAATCTCACAAAAGGAAATAACTTTATTTATTTCCAAAACCAGCAAAGGAATTTGGGACAAATCCCAACAAACTCCACCTTGGACCAAATTCCTCATCCCTCAACGATCCACGCCTCTTCTTTTGGTCTGCTGCCCATTGTTCGTCAGTTATCTTCTCGGGTTTACGTGAGGTCCCTTCAGAACCTTCTACAACCCGTGCTGAATGAAAACTGCTCTCATCTGCACCTTCCAGAGATTAAAACTAATCTCCCCATCGAATTTCTAAATATCTACCCTCATGATAGAAGACATCCTATAACCAAAGCTCTGATACCACTTGTTAGGAAATTAGAGCGGTAATAATAGCGGAAGCGATAGGATGAAACAGATATTCAGAAATTCAACCCAGAATAACAGGAACAAAACAGCGACACACAAGATTTACGTGGAAACCCAAAACGGGAGAAAACCACGGGCGGCAACACCGACACAAAATCCACTATCATATGAGTTAGTACAGAATGATCTCATTCCCAATACAGAGATCAACAACAAGAAAGACACAGATCTCAAGCACCCAAGAAAGAGATCAATTACAACGAAAATCTCTCAATACTAACTCCCAACAAAAAGTGGAATAGAAAAGGGAATTGCCCACAGGCACTCCCAAGTTGCACCGCATCAAACAAGGTTAAACACCCTAGTATTTATAGGGAAGCCCCACAGGTACCAAGGGTTCAATCCTAGCCGCAAACATATGTCTTGGCCACCAACCATCAACTTTCCAAAAAAGGA
>JAKOGI010000687.1:197500-442500 GCA_029747015.1 Carnegiea gigantea
TGGGTGTTTGCATTATTAATGGTCACATGTGGAAGCCGATTAAAATCATAACAATCAATCTATCCAAAAAAAATCATAACAATCAAAGAGTCTGATGATTATACAGTTGCATATAATAAGGCAATAAAATATTTTTATGGAAAAGTTAATAATTATTTTTTTTGAAGAAGAAGGTAATAATTATTAATAAACAAGGGATTTATGGGCTGGATTTGGAATTCTGGCATGTTGGATTGCTGATTAGTGTTATGGTCACACAAATGATGGTTTGAAAATAATAAATAATTAGTATTTTCTCACCCATGCGATGTACAGAAACTCTGACAAGTTTTTAAGTGTAGTAATTGTTTATAAAAATTACAATAAATCACTCACATCATACAAAGTTTTTTAAGATTTTTGTAAAATAATTAGTAAATTTATAAGCTTAAGTAGTTATTAAGAAATGTAAGTTATGATAAACTATCAAGAAAAAATTTCTAATGTATTAAATATTTACAAATTTTGCTAGTGACAATTGGAATACTTTGATTTCTTTGCAATAATTCAAAAATTATGGTAGTCCAAAATGGTATTTAATGTTGATAAAAAATTAATAACATAATTAACTTGTAAGATTTATTTTTTTATAAAAAATTAGTTAGAAAATATTAATGAAGATTAAAGTATTTGACACAATAGGTTATAGGAAGATCATCATGTAAAAGACATGAACTAAGATTGGTAATTCATTTCTTCATTAAAATGAGCAAAGCTAATATAATAGCATTGTGTGATCGTTTGCTCTAAGGTAATGACCCATGACACACACTAATGTGGTGTTTGGGTTGGAAGTAATGTAATCAGTATGCAATGGAATCAACTATGTAATGTAATTTTCAATATAATGAAATGCGATAATAATTACATTACAATATTTGGTTACAAAATTCTTACAATTATGATGGAATGAATTCATTTACAAACAACACTTTATTTTACGAGTAGCATAAAGTATGTACTCGCAATTCAATTTATATTTTATTTTACTTACTTTAATTATTTGTAACTTTGTTGATAATTATCATTCAATATATTATCATTATAATTATGATGTTTCACATGAGACTGACTATACTCCATTTCCTCTAATTATCAATAATGTAATGTTGCTTAAGTTTAGCAAGTATATAGAGAAGAGGATGATGATGTATAGAACGTACAAAAATGCAATTAGAATAATATAATTATGGCCTAGGTTACACTTTATATACTATGTAGAGCACAGAGAAGGGGAGTGAGGGGAGCCCCAAACTTTAAAAACATTGTGATGTACTAAGAAATGAGAAGCAGAGGAGAGACAACGGAAGGGAAGAGAGTTGAAGTCCCTAGATACAGTAGTTTACAGTAGTTTAAGAAAAGTTAAGTAATTATATTTGCATAGATTGATGTAAATATGATTACAATGCAATTTGATTACATCCTTTAATTGTAACCAAATATGATAATCGAATCATCATTATTATTTTGATTGTATTACCACTTTGATTACATGGAACCAAATAAGCCATAAAGGTGAGGAAATAAATAAGTTAAATCTTTCAAAATGGAGAGAAAATTCATTAAAAAGATATATAAACTACTAGCAAATAATTTTTCTTAATTTAAATTTAACAACAATCATAACTATGCACCTAAAAATTTAAAATGAATATTGTCTTAATTAATTGTAATTGTGAAGAGTGTTAGAATATTGTCTTAATTAATTGTAATTGTGGCTTTTAGCTAGGGCCATACCTGCCGTATTACAATCTGATTTAAAGCATTAATAATTCAATTAATTTCCAATAATTCATTGAAGTACAGCAAATCTTGATCTCATTTTATTCCATCATCAAAATTAATGATGAATTTTGATTTGATATAATTAAATTGAAAAAAGAAAGACTGAAGGGGCTTGCTTTTTGAATTAATGTATCAACAAGCTAACTTCCCAATAATGTCATGATGAAGCAATTGAATTTCCTTGAGCCTTCCTTTACAAGCATTAAATTAAGAGTGGCATGCATGAAGCAAGGCATACTTGTATAAATATAGCAAAAGATTATTTTATTGTATTTCTTATAAGAATTTTAATCAACAAATTATGTGTATATCTTGATACTTTAATTTTCAATGCAATAAAAGCATTATAAAGCGATAAATCGATATTGTCTATCCTACGAACCCAAGAACTGTATTAGTATATAATGCCCATTAACCATCGTTGTTATCAACTTATCCATGTGCTTAATCTTCATAATCAAACCATTTTCTTCTTTTCCTTCTTTAGGACAAAGGACTATCTTCAGATGTTTGAATGATGAAATTCCAAGTCGATGTTCACTGTCCTCCTTTACTTTCTTCTTCTTATTTATTTATTTATTAGTTAATTTATTTTGGGTCTAAAATAACACTTTTTTGGACCACAACTAGTATTTGTTTCTTACAGAACACCCCCCCCCCACCAAAAAAAAACCTAGTATTTGTTCGTCCGCAAAAAGGAAAAGGAAAATCGAAAGTTATTTTTTTTTTGGGGGGGGAGCAAACCCTGACAAATTTGTTCTGACAGAGCTTCTCCAAATTGGTCCATTGGGCCCACATCTGATTAATCACAAACACGTTATCTCAGCCTGGGAAGCCCAAACAAGCTCGTGACGTGGGAACATCCGAACCGCACATCATATCTCTAAGATTTTTTATGGCCATGATTGGTGAACATCCTTTTCTCTTTCCATTTTGTGGATGTCGATGGTCCTTTGATTGGGCACTCTTTTGAACCCTGGCTCACATGATTCCTCTTCCTCTGCCACAATTAGGGTCTCTCTTAAGTTCTTGTTGGGAGCAACTACACACTTCATAGCCCTGGGGAGATGACACTCCCACTTGGAATGGATGGGAACAAAGGCATCTAGTTTGGGTCATATTCATAATCCCTGTTTGTGACTTAATTGTTCATTCATTGAGAGTTAATTTCGTCAATTAACGACAAAGAAATTTTTAATAGGTATAGAATGAAGATGATTTGTAACAAGTCATAATCGTTTTTACTATTTCTAAACTAATTATTTATGCCTTTACGAGTCACATATGTGGACTCATTAGTTGCATTGCAAGCAAGTCGAGCATTTTGGAACAGTGCGCTCAATAATTGTTTGGTGAGAAAGATAAGTGATGAAATAATTAAATAGAGATATGACAAATTGAAATGTCAACGTTTCACAAAGCCTTTTTTTATGGGGATATTGAAGAAAGATTTTCTAGCTATTTGAGATTTTGATAAGATTTGGAATACCCACACAAAATGGTTATTAAAAATTCAGAAAACTTCTACTTGTCATTATGTCCATAAAATTGCATATATGGCAATTAATATTCTTACGTTGAAACATAGTTGTCTCACAATGTTTTCTTTCGCTCACAAGACAAATCATTTAGGGGGTGTTTGGTGAGCAAAAAAGGGTTGGGTTGGGGACTTGAATCCTTAGGTTTCAATTTCCACTCCCTAATTCGTGATAAATTTGGGAAAAGGAACTTGATACTTGGAGGGATCAAGTTCCCCATAAACCCTTGGAACTTGAACCCTCCTATTATTGGGGGGTTTTAAGTTCTCATCCCAAGGGTTCAACATTGTTGTTGTTGTTGTTGTTATTGTTGTTGTTGTTGTTGTTATTATTATTATTATTATTATTATTATAATAAAAATAATTATTATTATACTATAATTATAATAATTATTATTGCTATTACTATAATAATAATAATTATTATAATAAAAAATTATTATTATTATACAACTATAATTGTAATAATAATTATTATTATTACTGTAACAATAATAATAATTATAATAATAATAATAATATAATTATTATTATTATAGTAATTTTTATTGTTATTATAGTAAATATTATTATTATTATTATTATTATTATTATTATTATAAATATTCATACTTGCATATAATATTTCTAAAATAAAAACAGAGTTGACTCCATTCCAAAACTGCTCACCAAAAAGCAAGGAGTAAGACCTGATTTCATTCCAGTTTTCACCAAACAACTGGGTTCAGGATTCAAGTTCTATACCCAACCCCCCAAGATTCAAGTCCTGATTCCATTCAATTTCACTTTTCCTCATCAAATAGGGCCTAGAGTAATCCTTTATATAGTAGAGTGTAACCATTTGTAGTTTAAGGTGCTTTTTGATCTTTGATGCTCTATTTAATTGGAATTTAAAACATTACTTCAAAAAAAAAAAAAAAGAAAGCACCGAACCCCCTAAATTAACTTCTAATAGCTAATGACAGTTGAAGATGGGTTGCACAATATTTTTTTGGGTAAGTGGGCCTAGCCTGCTAGGTCCCTATCTCAGAATTCTTAGTGAACCGTAACAAGTGAGAGAGGGATGCCAAAATCCGCGTATAAAGACCAGGAGTATAAGCCCACCTACAAATTCTTGCACAAAGCAGAATTTGCACCCCATGATCAAACCCGGGAAGGGGAGGCAACAAATGTGCCGCTGACCACAAAGGCCAACAACTCTTTGGTAGATGAGTTGCACAACATTGAAACTAACTCTTATATTCCTAAAGAGAAATGGAATGCTAATTTGCAATACCGCAGCTAAAATTGTCAAAAAGAGCCACGCATACAATTTGAATTAACCCCTCGGTAGCACTTATGGTTGAATAAAAGGACCCATGTGAGAAATATGAATTTAGACAAGATAATTACATTCCCTCCCTTCTTGCGTTTGTAATTACGCCATTATTTGACTTATTTGCAAAACAAAGGGAAACAAGAAAAAAGAAACATGTTAGAATCTATGCAGAACAAGCCATCAGGTTTAACTTCATCATTTCATTAATAATGACCATTAGAGATGGGGCTTACGTAAGAAGCTTAACTAATTTCCATCATGGCCACTTCGTTTTCACTTTTCTAAATTCTAGGTAGAAATTTTCTCCAATTTCTAGCTCAGTTTTGAATGGGCAAATGGGCTTCAAAAGTTGCAAGCTTTACATTGATGGATAGCTCCAAATGTCATTTTTGAACAAGCTGTGATTCACCATTTAGATTTCAAGTATCGAGCGAATTATGAAGCTAAAATCGAGTTAGGGCTAATGCAGATACGATTTAGCACGATATTTTTAATAATGAGTTTCATAGGGCATCAAGTGGGTGATTTAGAAGTAATATTTTATGGTAGTTAGCGGACATTCCTAGATAACTCTCTACTTGAAGATAACCTCCAAATTATTCCATTTGGGATGGTATAGGATGTCCCCAAGTAAGGATATGTGCAAAAAAATTTCAACATTGTAATCTAGCAAGTAGTCATTTTCTTTGTTTTGGTTGTACAACTAGTTAGAATTTTATTTGTTGTATTTCTTATAATTTTATTGGTTGTTTCTAAACTTAAAGAGGGGGAGCACCCAAGTATATATTGGCTTGATCCTTCATAGAATTTTCAGATTTGGAGTTTTGAATGAATGAGCTTGTTGCTAGCTATCTCTTTCATCAAAAGTCCCGTTTTCTTTCTCTCATGCAAATGGTGATCGTGAATCTACCCCTTATTTCAATCTTTGGTGCATTGGCTTTATAGACTTGATTGGTGGGTTGACTTGTTCAAACTACTTTTTATTTTACAAGTTCTTCATCATCAAGTTGCTACTATTGTGGGTTTTTCACCCTTGGTTCTTCTTGTGGAATTTTTGTTTTTCAATCTCTTGGAGTTCTTTGGCAAGTTTATGTCAAGGTTTCTCTCACGTTTCTTAATCATTAAATGAAAGATATCTTAAGCATTACTAATGTTGATATCAAAAATTATAATCTCTACAAGATTTGTTCAACTAAGGCTCTATTCTTTTCAACTGATCGAATTTTGTAGAACTTAACAAACTTGATCTTAGTTTGTTGCATTGAATTGAATTGAACTAGACTTATTTTTAAAAAAATTAACGAGAACAAAGCCTAAATCAGTAATTGTAAGGCCCTGTTCTATTTCACGTTTTTTAGGATTTAGTTAAGAGTTTACATCTCCTTACAGCTTCTTACATCTCTTGATAGCTCCTTACATCCTTAACATAATCCTTACATCTTCTTATATCTCCTTGCATCTTCTTATATCTCCTTATATTTTCTTACATCTTCTTACATCTCATAGATTTTCTATAACATTCATTTATTTTAGTTACAGAAATATGTATATTTTTTTAATAATACTATCAATATACAAAATTTATAAATATCTTATGAACACAACATTTACATAAATATAAAAATATAATATAACGACGTAAATTATATTTGAGTTTCGACATGAAATATATATTACTATAGATGACCATACATTTATTTATATTTAAAATTATTTACTCAAAATAGGAATTTATTTGAAGAGTTGTATTTAATTTTGTCAAAAAGTTTTTTTTTTTGTTACACTTTGCTTATTCGATCAAACTAATGTTCATATAAAAAATCTTGGACGAAATTTTATTCACCAAATTTATGTGGATTAATATATTTTATTGTTGTATAATTAACTTAATTAATTGTTTATTTTTAACAAGTATATTATTTTAATATTATTGTTTTTCATCCAAAACGTTCATTGTAAAATAAATTATACTGTACAACTCTTCGACAATTCAACAACTCCATACATCTATCCTTACAGCTCCTTACATCTCCTTACAACTCCTTACATCTATCTATCTATCTATCTAAAATGCAAAGTAGAACAGGCCCTAAATGTTGATTATAAGCTACGACAATACTTGTTCAGAAAGCTATTTATTTGTAATATATAGGTGGGCAGTTCACTTTTTTTTTTTTTGGGGGGTAAGAAGTGAAAATCCATTACCACCAAACTGTTATATACACCCTGTGAGGTCTACCCTTTTGTGATGGACCAGAGTGGTAGCCTCCTATATCTATATCGACAATAATCTATCTATGTACAGTGAATACTTGGCTGATATAGAGTGTAGAAATAGAATCCTAGTCTTGATTTGCTCCTTGATCTCTTTCACTACCGATGGGGTTGCCCATTGGCTTTGCTTAAAGAGAGCAACGTTTCTGGCTCTCCAAATGTAGTACACGCCTGCTGCAAATATGGCATAGGAAATAGAAGCCTTCACTTTGCCTTTGATATTGAGCATGCTGTGTATAAGATCATGCAAGTCTACTGTATTCCCCGGGAAGTCCCACCAGTGACTTATGCCCCCCAAATCTCCTTTGCATACTCACTATCGTAAAATAGATGAGGGTCCTCCTCTATGGCTTGGTGGCAGAGTGGGCAGAGGGTGTCCATATCTGTAATATATTTGCTCAGTTTGGCTTTTGTAGGAAGACGGTGTTGCAGCAGAACCCATACAATGAATCCATACCTTGGAATGACTATTCTGATCCATGGAATACGTGCCCAGGTGACTTTGCTTTGGTCTCCCATGAGCCACTTGTAGCCTGTAGATACTGTATACTCAGGTTTGCCCAGCCAGTTCCAGTGGGGAGGGCTGGTGCTTCCTTCTTTAAAAAGTTCCTTAATGAAACAGATTTTCCTCCAATACCAACTACAATCCTTTGGGGGATGGTATGACCACCAATTGTTACTTTTTAAATACTTCCCATGTATCCATTTGACCCATAGTAGGTCTTTCTTGTTGGCTATTACCCATACTAGTTTGGCTATCAGTGCTTTGTTCCAGGTGCCAAAGTCCTTTATCCCCAAACCACCTTGAGATTTAGATAGGCATGCCGTGGCCCAGGAGATATGGGGTATGCGTTTTGCGTCCTCAGAACCACTCCATAATAATTTCTGCATATTTGCATAATCTTGTCAAGACCTGTATTGGGGAGAATGAAGATGGTAGCCCAGTATGCGTACATCCCAAATATAACACTATTAATCAACCGTGCTCTGCCTGCAAATGATAAGCTCTTGGTAGCCCATATCCTTACTCTGGCTAGTATCTTCTCAACCAATACAGTACATTCGTTTTTGGTCAGTCTACTTGCTGTAATTGGAACCCCCAAATACCTCAGGGGGAATGAGCTGTCCTTGAACCCTGTGATTTGCATACACTGATTATATAAGTCCCCGTGGCATTCCCCAAGCACCATTTGGGATTTCTCCATATTGACCTTTAGGCCTGCACAGTCGTGGAATGAGTTGAGTGTTGACATAAGGTATTGAATGGAGACCTTGTCTGCCCTACAAAACATAATGAGGTCGTCTGCAAACATCAAGTGGGTCAGACCCAATTTCCTACAGTCGGGGTGGAATTGAAAACCCTTCTGGTTACTTGTCACTTGAAGCATGCGGGAGAAGTAATCCATAGTAATAACAAAAAGGAGTGGTGACAGGGGGTCCCCTTGTTTGAGCCCACGACCTCCTTTGAAGTGTCCATGTTCTTGACCATTTGCGTGCAAGGAAAAGTTTACAGTGGTTATACATGTCTTGATCCAAGAGATGAATAACCTTGGGAACTTTAGAGCTCTCAACAATTCCCAGAGGAACTCCCAATGAATCGAATCAAATACTTTGTGTAGATCGATCTTTAGGAGGCATCGTGGAGTAATGTTCTTCCTTTGATGCCCCCTTGCGAAGTCTTGGCATATAAGCACATTAAAGAGGATCTCTCGCCCTTTAATGAATGCCCCTTGACTAGGGTGAATGATGCCCGGTAGGATGGCCTTCAATCTTTGACACAGCAGCTTTGTGATACATTTGTAAATTACATTATAACATGAGATTGGTCGAAAGTCACTGGCGTAGGATCCTAAAAATCTATCAGTGATTATATATATATATATATATATATATATATATATAATATATATATATATATATATATATATATATATATATATAATATATATATATATATATGTGTGTGTATATATATATATATATATATATATATATATATATATAATATATATATGTGTGTGTGTATATTATATATATATATATATATAGATATATATATATATATATATGTGTGTGGTGTGTGTGTATATAATGTATATAGATATATATATATATATAATATATATATATATATATATATATATATAATTTCGAGTGTCGTGTACTAAAGGGTTAATAATATGTGGACTTTTGAAATTTTATATTTCTAGATGCTTGCATGGTTATTCCTAGCAGTATGATTTTTGGAAAGGCATTTTATTAGATAGGGTATTTTTATTCAGTCACCATACCTATTTTAACAGGTAACTAAATTGGTGCGCGTTCAATGCTAGTCATTAAAAAAAAAATAAATCATAACGGTTTTATGAAACCATGATTTATTTGACTCAAATATTACGTAGGAAAAACTGAAAGTCGTCCTTACAAGTTTTTAAAGAATCGAAGAATGTGATGCTAGGAATACTTTCCAGTCATGGGGTGAATATATTATACACATAGAAACTCCCCTAATTCCCCTCCCCCAATAAAATAGAAAGAAGAATTATATATAGAGAATAATAGCGAAGGTAGCAAATTGCATTGGGAAAAGAACCAGCTGAGATTACCAACACAAGTTGGTTCACATAGGTTGACACTTGTTCCTCTTTAGTAAAATTTTAAGTTCGAATCTTGTGAATGAAAAACATGTGTTATGGTAGACCTCTACCCCTTATTAAAATAATAGTAGTTTGACTTCAGTGAAATAGAGAATATAAGACCCAAAAAAAAAGAAAAAATGAACCAGTTGAGAATTAAACAAAACTTAATTGGCCACATTTTTCTAATCACTTAACAACTTGATCATATCACACCCCCCCCAAAAAGGATTGTTAGTGGGAAATTATGGTGTTAAATTATTAGAGCATCTAAAATATTCTCAAAAACATCCCAAAGAGAAAGGTATCTCTCATAAAGCACTATTTTGGGGAGCTAGACTCTTCTAATCTCATGGATAACAACATTAATGATTATGGATGTGTTCGGTAAAATTAGTTGTTTTATTAATAGTTAATTGTTTTATTAGTTGTTAACAGTTTTATTAATGACTAGCGCTGATTGACTAATGTTTAGTGGTTAGTTATTTAACTAGCCATTCAAATAAGTATGTTTGATAAATATAATTGCTGAGGTAACAGATTTATATAAAATGACGAAAAAAGACACAATAAATCAAAATTTTTAGTAAACCAAAAGAAGAATTTTGTAGTTTACAATGCAATCACTCAATTGAGGTTCTTAAAAGCTACTTTGAGTTGCCTTTGCCAAATACTATATAAATTTCTAATCACTATATCATCTATTACTTTACCGAACACTTACAAGTAGTGACCGATAACATCTTGACCATTACAAACCACTCATTATAGTCAAATTCAGCCAATAGCAACAATAAGACGTGAGGGAACAATAGAGGTTGGACAGCTTTCTTGCATTATCATGCATGGTCTGGAACAAAAAACTAATTAATGCCCATGGATACAAAATTGAAAGAAAATAACTAAAAGAAAAATAGAGATTTCATCAAACTAGCTAGAGAAATTTTGTTTTTACCTCATTTCACCTCGATCCTTCCTCCTCTCTATCTGTCTAAAGGTAGTACTCTGGGCGAAAGAGTTTTTGAACATGTTAAACTATGTTGATTTGCTTTGTCAGTAATTAATATGCCGCCCATTAAGTTAAGTCATCGTTGTGTATTAACAGGTTGTGCTGCTTATAGTTTTAGAATTATAAGATTACCTGCTCAATATACATAGATAAGGTTTATATGTACCTTACGTTGATCTTAAAATTTTAAGGTATGCACACTTAATGCGGACCAAAATTTTATCTTTTATGTAATTGTAGTTTATTTTGACAATGATAAAATATATTTGGTATCTTTATTAACGTATATGACATTTTAGCCCGTGTGTATACGGCTTTGTAAAGTGAAACATAAGGTTTAACAATTAGTGAATTTAAACTAAAAAAAGGTATAGTAGGCAGAATAAAAAGTATACGTCATATAATCTTCATAACTTTGGTGACGTCTAATCAGTAAGAAAGATGACAAAAAAGAGTAAAATTAAATAAAAATTTTAAAATTTAGAGATTTACTGTAAAATTGCTGCATATTGTTAATCTACACACATCATTTTATGAAATCATAATTCTTTGAAACTTATTCTATAGCTTGAGAAACGCCTCTCCTTAGTTCGAAATAATGGTGTTCTAGTTGGCACGACATGACTTGGGAAGGCAAAGTCAGTGGCATCACCAACAAGTGCTCTCCTAAACTTTATTTATTTAAGTATGAGTTGGCAACTAGAAAACATGGACTTTGAGACAATTATTCTGAATATATATTAACAATCAAACTAAAAATAATTAATAATTGTCCTAATAGATAAATGACACATTTCTGGACAAATTAGATATACTCATTTTTTTTTAATTAAGAATGCTTTTCGTCATTATGAGTTATTTGTGAATTTTATTTAATTCTATTGATAATATATCTAAAAATTGATATTTTAGATGTGGTTGTTTTAGTAGTATAAACTATTAATAAGTAGTTAGAAGCAGTACGATTTAACATTCAATAATAAAGGGTCGATATAAGTGGAAAGAACTAATAAGGAATGCTAAATAATTGTAAAAAGTAGTGTAAATTAAAGGATTGTAGGATTAGTAGGGAGTAATTACTAATTATGATAAGTAGAGATGAGAGTTAATTATAAATTGTAAAAAAATGATAATTAAATAATATAATAAGACTAAAATGAACAAGACTGTAGTTTATTTGGTTGTATATCATATTGATATACTATCCATCATATAGAACATGATTCATGTAAATTTCATTTTCAAAAAAAAAAAAAAAAAAAAGGTCCATTCCAAACTTCAGAGAAGATTATGGCAAGGATATCAATCATATGTGGAGATGATTGGCGAATCTACACTGTCTTTTATTTTTTTAAAACATGCCCTACCCCTGCCGACATTCCCTATCGAAGACCAAAAATAGTAGCTTTTTTATGGGAAATTGAAGAAATGAATGACTAAATGAGAAAGAAAAATGAAAAAAATATAAATAAATATTTTATGAAGCAAACAATTGGCAGATAACATTCCAAAATTTTCAATCAAACAATTTTCGGCGGAAGAAATTAAAGATACTCAAACGCCTACTGTGTAGTTGTGGGCCAAAGAGGGAGATTTTGTTACCAATAATGACAGACAATGAGAGATGAACAAATTTGTTGGGTTGGCCAAAATTTAAGACACAGGACCGATAGGATAAACTTTTTCAAGTTCATTTCATAACTTGGCCTTGCCCTTTCTTTGTGGTGTCCCTTTCATTCTGAAGTGTAGGGCAAGGGACTCTTGGCTAGCTACGTAACAAAATTAGCACATTGCAATCATATGACTTCTGCTATATATATCATTCCATTGAGCTATTGAGATGTCACTATCGCAGGGATGAAAAAGAAGCTACATATTCGGAAAGCCACTGGTAATGTACGTGTCCTGTTTCGTGTGTATGATGGGTGGATTGATCTAGGTTGCTAAAAAATGGAGATGTCAAGGTTACATGAATTGCTTCAACTAGCGTTGGAACTCAGCTAGGTTGTTTTCGTGGCCAACCAACAATCTTTAATTGATAAAGGACAAACTTGATATGTATTATTATTCAACTCGTATAGTGAGTTCCGATCAGCATCATAAAAAAGAAATATAATACCAAATTTAACTTGATTTAAACTGGAGTTGGGCAATCTTGACCTGACACGATAACTTGACCCAAATCCGACCTGAAGTTACTGAAAGAAACACAAATATGACACGAACCGAACAGATTTCGACCCGAAGTCGACACAATTTGACCGTTTAACATAAAAATATGTTGTTTTTCAGTTTTGAGTAAATCTAAGCTATTTTCATGGACGTCACGAAACTGACCCGTTTATTATATGGGTCGACCCAAACCAACCCTTTACCCAACTCTAATTTAAACCAAACAAAATCAAAAAGACCAGAACTTCATCCATAAATATTATCGTAACAACATTTTCTTCAAGTTAAGTTACCCCAACCCAACTAAGTAGTGCATTATTCGTAGTTTAACATATGATCATTCTATTCCGGTATAGTACGAAACCCAAACACGCACAACCAGAACTATTTGCATAGTTTTACAAGTTTGGGGAAATGTATCGCCCCCTTGGTATAAAATATGTGTAAAGGTTGATGTACGTACGTTATGTCCAAACCCAGATTCTCGATAAATACTACTGTTAGAGATTTTAACTGACACCGATAGGAAAACAAGTGTATGTTAAAAAGAAACGAAAAATGGCACTTGACCGGCCAGTTGATATTGACCAAATCACGAAACATATCACATGCCCATATGGTGTCTTATTGCAAAGATACACCCATCTGAAATAAAGGAGTGAGGAGCTGTCAACAGAAAGATGAAGAAGATTTCCTACCTTTCTCTTGTGTCATTTCCTTAGCATTTAAGTTTGAATAGCGACATTGGCTTAGTCTTTTTCAACTGTACATCCTCTCATGCACCTTCTGCTTATCTGATTTCCTTCTAAACTCCTCTTCTTCAGCTTGCATGTCGACGACCGCCGCATTCCCTGCCACTCTTGGCCACTTGACTCAGATCACTGTTTCCCTTCCATAAGATCAATCAGTCAGCTCAGACATATATTAGATTGAAAGAATACAAGTGGGAATATCAGCAGTATAAGATTAAGGATCCAATAATGCAACCTATAGTTCAAAAGCCTTTTTTACAAATAAACAAAAAATTAAGAGTAACAAAGGTTTCAAGAGGGGTCAAAGTCGATTCCTGTGAGAGACCAAACAAACCAACAAGTTAAATTCACTGTGGTCGAGGATTTTGGATTTAGTTTTATATATGGTGAATTCTATTTAGGCAATTAGGATTTGAAGTTAAGTTGACTTCCAGCAAAAGATAAAAAAATGTTTTAAAACTTAGGCTATACTTGGCAAAGTTAGTTGTTTAGGTAACTGATAGCAGTTCAAATAGCAGATAATTGTTTAGATAGCAGATAGCAGTTCTAATTTAGCTGTTAGTGGATAACTATTTAGATGAGCAGTTGAAGTAAAAGTGTTCCGTAAATTTGACTGTTGGATTGGTTGGTAATGTAAATTGACATAAAAGGATATAGATAATTTCCAGAGATAAAATTTCCAAAGGAAATAGCCAAAAAAATTTGAAATGTTATTTTTGAATGCCAAAGCCTAATATTATTAGCTTTTCAGAAATGCTGCTTGAACGTTAAATACTACTTGAATTGTTAGTCCAAAACGTGCTTACCGAATATTAAAAATTGATTGGTTAGTGTATTGACTGAGCCTAAACTTTAACATATCATAGCCTAATGCTCAGCTAAATTAAAAAAAAAAAATAATTATACTCTGAACTTTAAACCATGGGAAAAGAAAATTAATTCTGTAAAGGGCCAAGTCACACAGATATGTAAGAGATTAGAAGTGTCTAGTGTTTTCTGAACTAAACTGAAATCTGTTTATTATAATTTAGCATTAGGAAGACAAGATATTATGACGTGGATTAGAGTGAGAATGTTTCTTGGAGGCCCTAAGCTGTTGCTTGAAACACCAATGAAGTGGTAGAATATATCATTTTGCAAAACTATTTTTCTTTCCAATACTTGTTTTAACTAGTTTATGTTTTCCACGTAACAGACATAGTAACTTTTGAATTCCTAATTGTGTCTAGAGTGTAACAATCACCATTGGCCTTTGCGTATACAGTTGTACTTACAAGCTAGACAAGATATAGCTACCGCAATTATGTATGGTCATATCTGTCATTGAATTAATTGACAAGATACAATTATATACTGCAATTATATATGGTCATATCTGTCACTGAATTAATTGACAAGATATTATATAGTTGATGACATATTAACTTTGATGAATACAAACTTTTCTTTGGGGGCTACTTTGATGAATATATTTAAAGGTTGCGCATGATGTGCGTGTAAAATTGGAATCACTTTTACAGAACTAACAACGACTAATCCTAGGGGATTTAAATTTGTTGTTATTTCTATGGCGTTATTAATATGATGATAAACAAGCAACATTAATTTTTTATTTTCTTTGATAACAAAATGAGTGCCGACCAATGTAGAATGAGAGAGTTATCAATTACGTAGAGAGAGCTACGTCATCTTTCCCTTCCCAAACCCCCCCCCCAAAAAAAACCCGAATGTGCCATCCAACCAAAATTAGTTTTGATGAAAACTCCTATAATTGTATTACATTAGCCAAGTTTTATCCCCTAAGAATTATTTTTTTTCCATTTTTTTGTAGTTCTCATTCAAGTCGTTTAAAATTATAGATGGATTAGAAATGATCTAACAAAAGTGGAGGACATCATAGCGGGATTTATGTAAAAGGACAAAAGATAATTGCATAACCAAATAGCCATCGTGCATGCTAGTTAATATTCTTGTGAACCAACTATGGAGACAGCAAGCGAGAATTAGTTTTGATTTAGCATAGTGCGTTATATGACTGTAAAAATACTTTATAATGCAGAGAACTTTGTAGTTGTGTTTTCATTATCTTATTTGATAGTAAGAGAGTATTACAAACTTGGGGAGTATAACGTTTTCTTACTCTACTCCTGTGGAGATGAATGGGTAATATATCTTTTCCTTTATTTCTTTGACAAGTTACCTTGAACCTTCCAAATTTGGGGCGCAATTTAAAGAGGTTTTGTGATAATCCAAATCAAAACCCTTTGGTCCAGCCCAATACCTCGCTTTCCACAAACCTAAAGTGAAGGCCTAGTCCACGGTAACCCCCTTGTGCATCACATACACTGAAAAGCCCAGCATGTTCATGGATCTAGCAGTCGATGCCCAGTTACAGTAGTTACCCACTTGGCAAGCCCATTTACTTATATCTGCTGGGCCAACCTGCTCTCTCTCTTCACGATCGAGCCCATTCCCTGCTGTGGTTCCCCCTCACTGTTTGGCCTAGTTTCTGACCTGTCTAGGTGCTTGGCCTAGCTGTGGTGTTTGGCAGCCCCCTTTTTCATTTTAGTGTCTCTTTTGTCTTTTCCTTCTTCCTTATATTTTATTTTCATTTTTTCATCTATTTTGTTTTACCGTTCATTAACTTTTTAATTCTTGTGAAATTTGTGAGCCTCTTTTTGAATGCTATGATTTTTGTTTTTTAACACTCTTGTAGTATTAGAACTATTAACTTATTTTTCCTGCTCCCTTTTTTTTAGTACATTTATTTTATTTTGAAAATAGATCAAAACAGTATTTGGATAAAGAAAAGGAATTTTAAGTTGTGATATGTTATTTCTTTATCCATTAACCAACAGAAGCACATTGTTATCGTCCATTAACTAAGACAGGTCAATATAGTATATTTACAGTGGAGTAGTAAATATTAGACTCAACAATGAATTAAAAGTTTTAATTATCACCGTCCAATTAAGACCTCATTAGTTGTACAAATAAGAAACTATAATCTAATAAGAACAAAACGGAGCATTTGCACCCAAAAGGGCTCTAATCCACCTATAGTAATACATAATACTAATCTTTAATAACTACCCTTTTCTAAATTCTCATTAATTGCAACTTTTCAACCGTCCGATTTACATAACAATAAATAGCAGCCGTTGATTTTAACACCTCAACCAAAAATAAATAAATCACTCTAATCCATCTGCCCGCCCACACACCCTGAATTTTCCAGACCTCTCTCCCCCATCTCTCCTCACCGCTCGGCCTGCCCATTAATTACCAGCACGCCTTTCTTCTCTCTCTCTATCTCCCTCTCTGTGTCTCCATTGCTTGCCTTCCCATGGCTTCCATCATGAAATTCACCACCGCCATTACAACCCAATAGCTTTCAACCAACAATTCCCCCCATTTCTTTTATATTTTTTCATTGATAAAGCTGATTTCTAGGTTTCTATTAATAGTTGTTCATCCCTTTTATAGGTTTTCACTCTTTTGTTGCGGGGTCCAATGTTTTCGTGATTTTCATATCCATGGTAGAACACCCTGGATCTACCAATGAAGTGTATAGAGAAGGTCTGCAGCTGCGAAAATGGTGGTACTAAGGGATCTACCACCGACCGTCAGCCATTTACTAACCACCGACCATCAATCAGTCACCACCGCCATTACTAGCCCAATAGCTTTGAACCAACATATCCCCCCATTTCTTCTACACCCTTCATTGATGGAGCTGATTTTTAGATTTTTGTTATTTGTTGTCATATTTTCTCCATTTTCATTCTTTTTTATGGGGTTCAATGTTTTGATGATTTTCAGATCTCCAATAGAAGATTGCAGAGATGGTTTAAAGGTGCAAAAATGGCACAAGTAACATCTGGCTATCAATCTCTCTCCTCCAAGAAGCCCTGAGCTTCAGCAACTAGTGAAGAAATGGGGGGCAAGTCTGTGGCAAGCTTGACCCAGTGACCCAGATTAGCCGCCAGAACCAATTTGATTGGCTCATGGACGCCACCTTCTCGGCCATGAAGGCCTTGGGCTTCACCGATGTCGAGATTTTAGCCTCAATCTTAAGCCTGGTCCTATTGCCGAGAGGAACTTTAGGTTGTTTAGGCCTGACTTTACTCCTGTTTTTGATATTGGTATCATGAAGGGCCCTGGAGCCAAGGTAAGGATTCGTTTTATCTTTTCGGATTCTTAAGAACTTCAGTAGGTGAAATCTGATACAAATTTGAATTTACTTTTTTTAAAAAAATAAATATGATATTATATCCAAAAGACTCCTGCGCACCCACAAACTTGCCCTCCACATCGCCTCTACCCACTCACAAAAAACTAACTGCTCGCTGCTCATGTTTTCCCCTTAGATGGCATTGGTTTTTGTTCTCACAAGACTGTCAATTCCCCCCAATCTCACACATATCTAACAACCCCCTCTTCCATCTCCTACACCGTACGCAACTCATCAATTGGATTATTGAACATGTAATTTTTTCCAAGCGTTCTACACCTTTGGATTTATGCATTGTCCATCATTTATAAATTTGTGGATCTTCCTAGGTAAATTTGTCAACTTTAGTTATTGTACGATGTTTTGAATTTTTCTGTTGAAAGATACATGAGAGCTAATCTTCTCCAACCTGTATTTCAACCTCAATCTCCTCCAACATTAGGTATTGATCTCCCCGAATTTGTGGTCTATTCACAATAGGCTAGTTATCGATGTAAAACCTATTGGGAGACAGTTTTTCTTGATGCTTTTTGCTTCTAATGTTCATTATTTAATTTGGTTGATTCTGCAAATTCTTGGTTCTGGGGTTTATCTTAATTCTTCGAATTACCCAGATCTGGGATTGGTTCTTACTCTGCTTACTTGAGTCAACCAGTTGTAGGAGCACATTGGGTCATATTTACATTATTTGTATTAGTGTGATGCTTCAATTTTGGATGGAGATTAGATGGTGTTTTATTTTAAAAGAAGGGACCATGAAAACAAGGTGTGGGTATAAGGAAATTAAAATAAATTAATACCTACGACAGTTTTAGAGTAGTAGTGAGGTTAGTGAAGGCGTTGCTGATGAGGGCTTCGTCTTGCCTAAGTTGCTTGGTGATGAGCTTCAATTCTGGGATGGCCCTCAGTGGTAGGGGAGTTCATCGGTCTAAACTCGGACCGGATCGGACTAGACCAGGTTGGACCGAGGATCGAATAAGAGGAAAGTTATAGACCGTGGACCGGACCGGACCGGACCGAATTGTCAAGCTAACAAATTTTTACGATATGAACATCTTATATTTATTTCAAGATGAACAATTTCAATATATTTTCACCATGAAAAACAAATCAATATTCTTGAATGTTTGAGAAATTATAAGTTGCAAAATAAAATTAAAATTGAATAAGTAAAAAGTCAATTTTCAAACTTTTTTATTCGGTTCTCGGTCGGGACCGGTGGACCGGATCGAAGGCCGAATAGAAAAAATTTGTGGACCATGGATCGGACCGAATTCATTCGGTCTAGTTCGATCCGGTTCGGTTTAGGCTGATCTTCGGTCCGGTCCAGGTTTGGACCGAATAATGAACACCTCTACTCAGTGGGATGCTCTTTGATTCTTTGTTTAATAAATGTGGGCTTTTGGCATTGTTTTTGCTGTGAGTTTATCGCTAGTTGCAATATGGGTTCTTTTGTTTGTTTGAATCATGGTTTGGATTTGATTGTTGGAGTTTTGCTTCGTTATTGATTAGTTTAATGTAGGTACCCCCTCTTTTCGGGGTTGCTTCTATTGAAATTAGTACTGATGTGTATCGCATTGATGATTTGTTTAGCTTCCAAGAGTATGAAGGTGTTGAGAAAAGTTATATTGTATAACATTTATTTTAAAATTTAGCCCTACAGTCAACTTTTGATTTGCTGTAATGCGTGCATGATTAACCATATGATTTCACTTATCCATAGTGAGTGGCTTTATTTTCTTTTTTTTTGGATAGGGAGGCAGTGTACAATTCATTTTACAATATTGGCAAGGTTGTGGTAGCTATTCTGTTTTAAAATATTGACCACAACATGTAGTGTTACCGTAATTAGCAATATACCTACATTGTTTGATGAAGTGATGAAATATATTGTATTTTATTTATTTATGTTACGTATAGAGTCATAACCTGTCATGTGAATATAATTAACTAATGTGTAGATAATTATTTGTAGTTACTCAAATATTTTATTTCTATTTGAAGTATTTAATTCTCTTTTCTATTCTCAAATCAACGATTATTTTACTTAAGTCACATTACACACTTTCTTCTGGATGAATATTTGTTCATTTCTATATAATATGATTTAAATTGTTATATTGTAAGTGTTTAATAATTATCTTATCTTAACATTTCCTCACTTCTTTAAATTTTTTTTTGGCGGAGGGTAAGCTCCTTACACCATTAAATTAAGGATTATTAGAGAAAATTAGAAAAAATTGCTCAAAACAATAGAAAAATCACTTAAAGTTTTACCCTATTCACAAATGACCTTATCACACCAACAAAAATTGACCTTATCAAAATGGTATTTATTATTGTCTTAAACAAATTTCATATTTTTGTTTAATTAAGGAAAAAAATGATTCAGAGCTTAATATCTGCCTCTATAATATGATACTATGGGCAATAATGTAAACAAGTGTGTTTTTTTGTGTCATACTCGAATAACATATGTTTAACCTTTTTTGTTTAAGTAAGGTAAAAAGGGATTAAGAGCTTAATATCTATCTGTATAATATCTTATTGTGGAAAACAATGGACAATAGCGTAAATATGATTATAGGTCTAAATTTGAAAATGTTCACAAGTTCTGTTATTTTGTTGGACCATTCTTTTCCCCTTTTTTTGACAAATTACAAATTAAGCACACCATTTACTGTAGCTACTGGAGTACATATAATATATATCCATGAAGTTGGATGACAGGCTTGGACAACATGCACTTAATTTCGTCCCTTCTCGATTATAATTGCTTCTATAGTACTTTACATTCGACCATAACATAATATTTTACCAGAAAGTTTAGTTTAGCAGCAATAACGAACGCGTTTTTTAAACTAGTTGTATGAGTGCGTGAAGACGATGTGGGGTTGTTTTTTTGGCTTAATACTTCATACGCTACCCCAATGTGGTCCTTTTATTTGTGATAATGGATGGACCAAGCTAGCCCAATTAGTTGATTCTTTGTCCTCTTTCCCTCTATATTACTTTGTAGGTAGTAAGTAGTAATCTTAATTATTGATGTAAAAGGTATTCAATCTTATTTGATGAATTGAATTCATTTAAATACTTCTCATATTATTTGTTCCGGAAAGATTCAAACATATTCTTCAAAATTAGTGTATTGACCATTACTTATGTTACAGAATACAAGTTCTTCAAAGTTAAACAACTGTGGAATAACATTTGCATAGGATGGAGATGTTGAAAATAACATTGTTGTTACAAGGTTTGTATTGTTTTTTTTGGGGGAGGGGCTCTATTGCTTACGTTTATAAAGATCTATGTTGGATTGCACCAAAAAATAAAGATCTATGTTGGAAAATCTCTTTTTGATGTTTGAAAATGTTGTTCATATTAACAAGCTAAAAAAATTGAATTTACGTGTTAGTACGCAATATTCACTGAAATTTAATCCTGTTTTATCAATGTTTTTAGAACAATTTATATTTACAGTACATATGCACGTGCATAAGTAGTATTTGTACAATAATTCAGCTTAAATTCTATATTGTTGGCTAAATAATGTCATAGCCCAACTTGAGATGCCGAAAAAATGTCCTTTTGTGGTTTGTTTTTTCTTTGACATGCATATAAGATAAAATTTGTTGGTACGTAATCAATGCAACTATAACATTACCATAACACAAGTTATACTCCATTTATGTCTAGGGGAACTTGAGGTAACTACAGTGACAAATGGCAGAATGGGTGAAAATAGATCACTTTGTTTCAATTATAGTTCATTTCCATTTCCGCTAGAATGCTTATGAACTCTCAAAGTTTATTATTTCTAATGCACATATAGAGATTTATATTTCATATGTCCAATCCAATTCCCAATATCGGGTAACATATTCAAATATGCTTATAATTTCTCACACACAAGTTCTAGTTGTGAATACGGTACACCTCTAAAGCATGCATTGTTGGAGATTGATGCTAAGTGATTTTGATTTTTCATGGATTCTACTTTATATTGATTTATATTTATTACTTTCAATCAACTTGTAACTTATTGTAAAATATGTGTAGTACAAGACATATACAATCAAATTTAAATTTACACGGAAGCATGAAATGCTAAAGCATGCATTGTAGGAGATAACTTTTAGATGTCTTCATGATTGACATTGTTCATTTGTTATTTTTGATGCATTACATATGCTATAGTTTGTACTTTTAGATGTGAATATGTTCACAATTTTCCTTTTGTTGGGTATACTTACATTTTCCATCTATAATGTGGACTAAACCACCATAGCCCAAATCCATGCATTATAGGAGACATTGGATCAAATTAGTCACCACATACCCAAACTCTTCTACTATAAGATACACTAAAAGTGTCTAATTAATCTTTCATAAGCACACACTTATCAATATCTTAATTTTACTCATGTTCATTTTTTATTCTTAATCTATAGTCTCCTCCCAATAAAGAATAAGCGAGCCAACGAATTTTCTTGCCCATTCTTCATTTGCAGGCTTTTCTCATAGACTTGCCCTTGCTATTGATATTCGTTGAGGCTAGTTTGTCATGGTACTATATTCATAATTGCACATACATGTCCAACACTATTTCCAACATTATTTTTTGGCTGAATATATTGTTATGTTAGAAATGACTGCCTTATAACTTCATCCGATGACATGTTTTTCCTTTATTGAAAATTGCTTCACTAGCCAATCCATTTGATACAATTTATTTCCTAAGCATTACTAAATATAAATATTGTCGTGCTCCATATATAATTTGAGTTTAGCTTATATGTATAAGTTGGTGTCAACTGTTTAAGTTGTGTCCGTACATTATTTTCATACTATGTATATACCTACATACATTATTATGTTATGGATTTATAACGTAAAATTTCATAGGGAAAACCATATTTCTTTATTTTTTTCCATTATTTAAATTGTAATAATTATGCCATAATTTACTATATCAAAATTACCCTTTCATATTTACACATAGGATACACGGCACACAAATACACAACCACCTGCACTAATACTTAAAATGAAATGTCCCTATTATACATTGGTTCCTACAAACATTATCACAATATTTATGATGTAAATAATATAGGTATATAATTCGTAATTACTATACATAATGTGTTTGAAAGATTGTTTCCATCTCTACACACTACCAATACTATACATCCAAAAGAATTCCTTCACTATAACAAATCTATTCACTTTAAACAACTGTTAATGATGAATGTGTACGTTTTCTTTGTAATCCAGTTATGTCCTCTTTAAGAGTGAAAAACTTGCATAAGGTTTTCACATGCTCAAGGCCCCCATGAAAAAGAAAAACCATCAAATCAAGGAAACTTCTATACATAATCATAATGTGCTAGCCACATTTCGACAAGCAATTAGTTACATTTACATACCAAAAAATTAAAAAACCTTTCACAATATTAAAATTTGTGACACTCCTACGAATCCTTCACAAATGTACACTTTGGTTTCTTGTGGCCACTGCCGCACGACCATGTGGTTGGATGAGAGAATCGTAAGAGGTATTGTTTCACAACCTCGATTCATGATTTGTTGTTAAAGTAGACGTGTTATGTTACCGGCATTGCGCCCGCCTCCTCCATTGCTAAACACATTGTTGAATCAACCCAATTTTCTTGATAACATAAGGATGTATAACTCCATGTTATCATTCACATCAATGGGTGAAGCTATCGATTACTCTATAATGGATGTGTATGGTCCTTACTCCTTTAGAATAAGTGGAAACAATTACCACCGAATTGGATCATTACTCCCTGCACAAGGGCATCGACCCAAATTTGCTCAACTATACATCTATGACACATATGATGAAGTGTGAAATCGATGCATGGCTTTAAATAATTAACAAAGTAGATGTGGAGTTGATAAGGAAACATTACAAGCCTTACAACGTATGCTTGATACTGTGAACCCTTATGTGAAGGTCTTTCGCAATGCACGTGATATCTTCGAGGCAGATAATGTGGTTAATTTAAGCATTCGCATTATTAAAGCACGTCCTGGAAGACAATATATATTACCCACTATGGAAGTTGCAGCTCTTATAATCGGGGGTGATGTTGGGGTGAAGAGCACCGAGATATTATTATTCGAAAAATAGGCAGAAATTTACAGTGAGTATTTGAAACCCAACCATCGTATATGCCTTTTCAATAACCACTCCTTTTTCCATATGAAACGGATGGTTGGACAACATACATTCCATGTATGGGGAGATCAAGCACTAATCGAGCAACGGTGGCAGTGAGAGAATTTTATACATTCCTCATATAATATAGGCTTGATGAAGGGAACATTCTACTTTGGTGCGGTAGGTTGTTTCTTCAATTTATTATTGATTGTTATGCTACGATTGAGGCTTGGAGGTTACTATATATCAAACATTACCAAAGTACACTGTGAGTAGAATTATATAACGGCTTCCAAGATGCTATTACTGCAGGTGAAAATGATGCTCATACAGGGGGGAGAAGGTTAATATTGCCGGCATCATTTACAGGTGGGCCACGATGCATAAGACAACACTTTTTAGATGCAATGATCATCTACAATCAAATGGGCTATCCAGATTTTTTTTTGTCACATTCACCTGCAACTCGTATTGACCGGAAATCCAGAAAGCTTTATCACAACAACTAGGCCAATATGCGAATTGCCGATCAGAAATTGTTGTTCGAGTATTTCGCTTAAGGCTGAAACAGCTAAAACGAAAATAAAAAGAGAGAAATCTTTTCGGCAAAGTGATTGCAGGTAATGTTGTTATCTAACTATGTCATGTATTTTGTAAATTTTAAACTCTCAATCTTACTTTGTTCATAGTCATTTATTTTACTCCCCATAACCTATACTCTTATGTTGCACATGTATGTAGATATACATGTTATTGAATTCCATAAAAGGGGATTACCACATGTCGATATATTATTAACCCTTGCAAGTGAAGACAAGCCCACATGTGCTGAAGATATCGACCGTATTATATGCACAGAACTCCTTGATGAAGACACTGCCCCCCTCGCATTCGAAACTATCATAAGACATATGATATATGGTTCATGTGGCACTGATATCCTGCATGCTCCATGCATGGATGGTAACACATGCACAAGCATTACCTAAGAGTTTTTGTGATAAGAGCATTGTTGAAGAAAATGGTTTTGTGAAATGTAAGTGTCGGGATGATGGTTGAAGTGTAACTATTCTTGGTAAAAGACTAGACAACAAATGGGTAATACCATATAACTATGATCTGTGTGTCAAATATGATGCACATATTAATGTTGAGAGGTGTGCATAAAGAAGGTTATTAAGTATCTTCACAAATACATGCATAAAGGAGTTGACAAAGCAACCACAGTCATTGAAGATAATGTCCAAAATCCTGAACATAGAATTGGTTCTTCTAACTATGAAGACGCCAATGAAATTAAGCAATACTTGGATTGTCATTATGCGTGACCAGTGGATGCTGTTTGGAGAATATTTGAATTCGACATCACGCAATGTTATCCATCTATTGAACTATTGCAATACCACTTGCTAGAACAACAATATGTTATATTCAATGATCGTGATTGACTTTATAGGGTTGTTGAAGAAGGAGCATAGAGGGTTACTATGTTTATAGGTTAGTTCATTGTGAATATTGAAGATGTGTAAGCAAGACGTTACATTTACGCAACATTCCTATCTTATTATGTTTGGAATAAAAGACTGAGAAAATGGACTAACAAAAAACAGAGGTATGCATCGGCCAACTACCCTATGCTCACCCAAACATGAGGGAGAGATACTATCTGCGAATGTTGTTGCATATTGTTCATGAAGCTACGTCATATAAGGATTTAAGAACTGTAAGTGGAACGTTATATTCAACTTTTAAGAAAGTTTGCTTGGTACGAGGGCTGGTTGACGATGCTAATGAGTGGCATGAGGCACTAGCAGAAGCATCATTATGGGCAATAGGGGCTGAACTTCGAAGTATGTTCTGTTCAATGCTTATGTTCTCAAAAGTGTCTGAGCCCCATCTCTTGTGGGAATAGAATTGGGAAGACCTTACTGATTATTTACAAAGATGAATACAAAGAGATCTCATAGACCATAGTTTACAGATTATGGTGGAACAACGATAGAACCTTGCACTTTATGAAATTGAGATGATTTTGAATAAGAATGGTAGATAATTAAGGGACTACCCTCTAATGCCTTTGCCTTCACCTAATCTGCTGCATCAACTTGGTAACAAACTTATCAGTGAACAACTTGATTATGATCAAGAATTAGAGAAACATAACCTTGATATGTTGTTACCAACATTGGATTCAAATCAAATGCGAGTTTTTCAATCCATTATTCATGCAGATGAACATGGAGAAGGAGGGTGCTTTTTTATTTATGGCAGTGGGGGAACTGGGAAAACATATCTTTGGAAAGCAATCGTGACACATTTTTGGTCAAAAGGCTTGATAGTGCTATCCATGGCATCCTCCGATATAGCTGTATTATTATTACCTTTTGAGAAAATAGCTCATTCGATGTTCAAGATACCAGTTGATGCAGATGAGACATCCACATGCTCCACTTCTAAACAATCTGAATTAGCAGAGCTAATTAGCGAAACATCCCTTATCATATGGGATGAGGCTCCCATGGCCTATTGTTACATGGTAGAAGTAGTTGAGCAGTCTTTACGATATCTATGCAATCAGAACCAAATATTTGAGGGCAAAATAGTCATTTTTGGAGGTGATTTTAGGCAAAAACTTCTTGTTATTACAAAAGGCAGTAGAGCAGAGATCGTCGCATCTTCAATGTCAAGGGTAACATTTTGGTCTTACTGCAATATTCAACATCTTAGAACTAACATGCAGCTTATGCGTTCAAATTTAGGTGACAATGAACATAAGCGGTTGCGAAGTTTTGTGGAATGGACTTTGAATATTGGTAATGGTCGTGTATAAGGATACTCATTTTAGGTGGCAGTGACTGGATTGGATAGAGATTCCTGAAGAATTTCTCATTAAGAATGACCATAACGGCTTCACGAACTTGATCAAATTTGTGTATCCAAGTTTAGTGGAAAGATACAGAAACGAGTCATACTTTCAGGACCGTTATATATTGGCCCCCCTAAACACTGATGTGGATGAAATAAATTTGAAGATTCTATCAATGGTTCCCAGTAGTAGCATACATACCTGAGTTCTGACACATTCCTACCAACTAACAATGATTCCATTTTGATGGTATTCATTCACCAGCGATGCTACATGGCATGAACTTTTCAGGATTCCCGAATCATGAACTTCAATTGAAAGTTGGTGTTCCTGTTGTTCTACTGAGAAATCTTAACCCATCAATTGGGTTATGCAATGGCACTCACTTGATGATTGGAAGACTTGGTAGCAAGGTCTTGACTGGAAGAAATATTGGGCAAGTAAATGACTCTCCCACGAGTTGACTTAAGTCCTTCAGCTAAGGACTCGCCATTTGCCTTGAAAAGGAGGCAATTCCCTCTGAAATTGGGTCTTGCAATAACAATTAATAAAAGTCAAGGTCAAACATTATAATATGTAGGAGTTTATCTTCTAAAGCCCGTGTTCTCCCATGGTCAACTATACGTAGCTATCTCTCACGTCACCTCTCCTTCAGGGCTAAAGTTCTTAATTTGCAACAAAAAGGATGTGCCTTACAATATGACTAAAAATATTGTCTACGGTGAAATTTTTAATGGCATTCCTGCCGCTTGGTTAGTTCCCTTGTAATCATATAATAATGGTGTTATTTACATCACTATTATTCCCTTCACAATCATGATGTGTTTACTACATTAGATCATACTCATTTACAATTTTTTTTTTTTTTTATATATGATTACATACATGTTAGGTTTAGTACATACTTCTATGCCTATAACTGCCATCAACCCTTGCAATAGATCTGTGATCCTAATTATTATGGTGCCACTTTGGTCAAGTTAATCTACATATTTTGTCAATTACTGTACTTACGTTTTCCACTTAATTATGTACCTTTACAGGGATGATGACATATTTGTCATTTGATTGTATGCCAATTAGTAGCATCTCTTATTATAGTACATCTATATGCATTTTTGTATGGTTGATGAGAACGCTGAGTGTCTGAGCATATAGCAATTGTAATGTTTGGAAGGTCGTCTTTATAGATGCTGAGGTATTCCAATTTTCTCTACTATTTCGCTTTCACCATTTATTTAAATTTATTAATAACATAGTTTCTTATGCATTGACAACGTAAAAAGATTTTAGGCATGATAATGGACAAAGAAATCGATAGGTGAAAGGTTATTTTAAAAATTGGTCGAGTACATCGCTTCTCGGTTTCTCAGTGAGTATGGCCACACCTAAGGATAAAGAAATAGTGGATAATAAACTGAAGTTGTTTTTCACTCCTAAGACTCAATTACTAGATTTGCTTGATGAGTACAATGCAATCCCATGCCACCACCTCCCACCATTTGTTCCTTTTGTTGATGTCTCTGCACATTTGCAACCCAATGCACAAACAATAGGTAAATATAGTATATTGCGATTTTGTGAAGTATTCAACCCCCTGTACATGCCTCTTATTAAAAGCATTGTGTAGACATCATTGGTTTAGTAGTTGCTGTTTTCGAAATTGAGAAGACACATGCAGGAACCCTTAAGCGAGATGTGCTTATTTGTGATATGCAGTATATGCTTTCGACTAATAATGCCTTCACTTTTTTGTTATGTTCTTCTTAATGTTTAAATTTTCTATTGCGTAGTAGATCATATTACTAGATTACTGTTTCTTTTGTAGGCTGAATGCATTGAAACTCACCTTATGGGAGATTTTGCTGAAATTAAAGGCAACCAGCTTTCTCGTAATTTATTATTTGAGAATGTAATGCTTAGACCTAGGTTACTTGTAAGAGGGTACAAAGGTGTGTATGTTATTTATCATTTCCAACAATTACATTTAACAGTCTATTTTCTCTTCCATTTCCCATTGCCTTGGCTTACCATATTAACATATGTCGTAATATATTCCCTAGAAATTACACTCTCTACAACACCTAGAAGCAGATTGTTGATTAATCCACCCATTGAACATACTTCAAAGTTTGAGAGATGGTATATTCAATCCCATATTGTTGTTCACATTAATATAGTACGTGATCACCAATTATTTTCTAAATTTTATTTAATATGTATAACTACGTCCAACCATATTTTATGCATGTGTCAGGTGGGCTGACGGTGGACATGCTCAATGCCACTTGCAATTTATATACTGGAGGAGATTGCGAATCCCTACTCCAGAGAAGTTCTTCGTTGCTAGACGAATCACGCTTACCGAATGCTCTTCATTGCATAATGTGTTATTTACTTCATAATATTGTGTTGGATTTCTTGTACTACTTTATATATACTCCATTTTAACAACTACTGATCCAACTTCTGCACTGTGTTATAATATATGTGCAATTTTAGGTTTTATATTATCGCATCTTTGCATACGTCGAAAGTATCTCCCCAATTGTCTATGCATCTTGCCCTAATTTCCATTTGCGTTCCCGTAATCATGTGTTTGACATCAATATACTGTATTGTACATGTCCACATCTACAAGATGCAACTTCTCAAGGGTATATATTTTATGGCATTCCTTCAGTATCATTTAACCTGTAAATTGTTAAGATGTGCTCAATTATATAATTGATTTTTCGCCTTATTCTCTTCTCTTTCCTTTTAGATTCTTCTACAAAGTTGATATACGAGATAGCTCTGACACTTGAACTTTTATTGTTCTTCAAGATGTTACAGTAATTCTTCTTCGTACTACGACCAATGTCTTAAGTGGATATGTAGCAATGGCGACATCATTATTGTAGTATTTTCTAATGGGTGTTTCATACCTATGGTTTTACATAAATTAATAAACTTAAATTGCAATATATGCAGTCATAAGCTGAGCTTACATTATATGCCATATTGGACGATCACCTAGAAAAGCCATGGGCATTTGTCGTGAAGCCTCCTTGATTAGGTGAAATTGAAACCCTCTATCGATGTCATTACATCAGTTGATTGGAAGGAAGAAGTTTCTTTTTTTAGGCATCGCGATGATAGTTATTTCTCTAGGTAACAAAAAATATAAGCATATACATTTCATTCTACCTCTGTGTTTATATATTTTAAATTCTAATTATGACTATTTTTTTCCTTAGTACAGCTTGAAGAAGAATTGATGTAGCATTTCCTTTGCTCAACTCCCATGCCATCTGCCCTAATTCATTCTTATTTTCATTATAGTTTACACTTGAACATGTGATTTATTCAATTAAACATTTTGTAGTCTTGGGGAATTCATTTCATATTACGCACTACATAATTATTTTCTTCAAATCTTATGCTTCCATCATGTTTTCACTACTTACTCCATATCTTGAGTTCGATCTGATAACTATTTGATGATAATTTCAAAGTATCATGATGTTCTCATGCATAAAGCAACCTCTCATAATTTTTATTCTTATTTCACTTGCAGAGTAAAGTAATTAGGTAAATATGCGAAATAATGTCTTAGAAATTTCTTGATAGACTATAGCTCTAAATCAGGGTAAACTATATTACTGTTTATACAATTGTTAGGAGTAAATGTTTATAAAAATGTGACACATGAACTAATTTTTCTATCGATTTGTCCACTATTTCTTTGTCATGGGACAACGCGCGGGTCTTAGCTAGTGACAATAGAAAAGAAAAATCTTATTGGCCAGCAATTTCTTTTCCTTAAATGGCATAAGTACATGCATAAGACAAACACGAATTAAGATATTTTGGATTTTGTGTGTATAGTAGTGTTATAAATATCGTACTAGACCACCTGATATCGATCGAAATATACCGTACTGGTCAAGAAATGGTATAAGTTATTATCTGGTATTGTACCGTTCACATACAAGTCAATACCTGTAAAATCCCGAAAAATTAAATTGAGAGATCATGGGACGTGGACCAACCTTCGTCTCGTTCTCTCTCTTCTCTCTCTCTCTCTCTCTCTCTCTCTCTCCCTCTCGTCTCTTTCTCTCTCTCTCTCAAGCACCGCCACCACCGTCGACCACCACATCACCGCCGGTCCCCTTGGTGGTAAGTGGGATGCACCATGCACCCCATGCAAATATATATATATATATATATATATATATATATATATATGGTTCTCTTGTGTTTTCCTCCCAAACTCATGATTTTGATGTGAGATTTTAAGTATAAGGCATTTGGTTTGAATTTATATGATTTTCCCAATTTGAGATTTCAACAGTGTGACGTTTCAATCATTTCTTCTCCGAACTCACATCGAGGTGAGTGTGCAACATTTTTCTTGCATTCTTAATACCAATTTTAGATTTTCCATTGACTTAGATGACTTGGGTTAGGGGAAGGGTCATTAGGTTTCACGTTGGGTTTTCACGAGGATTAGCAATATGGATTTTGCCGTGCTTTGCACGGAGCATGTTCAAATAGATATTTTATATATATGTTATCGAAATAATAAACAATTAGTTATGGTGGGCAAGATTAGTATTATAATTTAGAGGAAATAATGGAAAAACTCAATGAAAAAGTTAAGTGTACAACAGCTTCATGCATAACCAATGGGATTAACAATTGAAAACTATATAATTGTGAAAAAGGTCTATATAAGTATGATGGAGATAGTAGGTAGTGAATTTGTTACAAAGCACACTAAATGGGGCGATAATAAGTCAATCTATGACGTCAATGATGAAAAATCTACCTCTTTCTCTTGTTGGTGAGAAAAAATTTATAAAGTTGATAATTGTCTAGTGAAGTTAGGTAAAAACTATTTTGAACTCGATTTAGTTTGAGTTTCACATGTAACACAAATAAAATTTGTCTTTCAACGAAAATAATTTGAACATTATATTTATGCGAATATATAACTTTTTTAGCTATTTAAAGTGGTCCATTAGGGGGTGCTAATATAATTATGCGTTCATAGTTTCTACATTTGGTTTTCATGTTAACTCAATAGCTTCATGGGTTTTGATATAAACTTTCTATGCCCTTATGTTGTCTTGCAAGATATGAGTTGAGTTCAGATTTGTGGGCTGAGATATTTCTTAGTTTGAAGTGTTATGGCGATTTGGGGCATTTTATTTTAAACAGTAAAAGATAGTTATAATTTTAGGTGTTTTACGAAGAGAATTTGATTATTGGTTTTGTATGGTTTAAAAGAAAACCAAAACTATTTTCATTTTTTCTTGTGTGTTAAATAGATTAGATTTCGGTCAATTTATTTAAAATGTTAAAAAATTAATTATATTTTTAAGATTTACATGAATTAAATTTAATTATAAAATATGTATGCTTTGAAAGAAAAAAAATATTTCATTTATTTCCTTCTGTTAAATAGATTATATTAAATGTTAAAAAAATTCAGCTTCACGGGCCTAGTATGATGGTCATGTTTTATTTTTAATTTTTTTAAATTTCACATTCAACTTTTGCAATGCATCATATTATACTTACAATATGTAATTTTTCAGTACAACAGTTACATATATATGATCATAATTAATATTGACTATGTTATCAAATTCAAAAAGAAAGATAACAACGATGATAACGACAATGACGATGACAACAACAATAGTAATAATGGAAATAATCATAGGAATCATATTTATATTTCTATTATCTCTAATAATATATGATCAAATGTATATTTGTATCGAAAAAGACAAAATAATAATAATCAAGGAAATCAAAAATGTTTATTATTTTTATATAAATGTGCATATTATATTATGTGTTAATAATAAAGTGTCACATAAGGTTTTATGGCTTGTTCAGTAATTATAATTCGGTTTCCTTAAGTTGAAACTTCTAAAGCATGAACTTATTCTATGATAATGAAATAATAAGAACTTTTATATCCATTATAATCTCTCAATTTCTCTTTGATAATTAGATGATCATAATTAATATTGACTATGTTATCAAATTCAAAGAGGAAGATAACATCGTCGACAACGTCAATGACGACAATAACAACAATAGTAATAATGGAAATAATCATGAAAATCATATTTATTTTTCTATTATCTTTAATAATACATGCTCAAATTTGTACTTGTATCGAAAAATACAAAATATTAATAATAATCATGAAAATCGAAAATGTTTATTATTTCTTTATAATTGTGTATATTATATTATGTGTTAATAATAAGGTGTTATATAATATTTTATGGCTTGTTCAATCATTATAAGTTGGGTTTCTTAAGTCAAAACTTCTAAAATATGAATGTATTCTATAATAATGAACTAATGAAAATTTTTATATCCATTATAATCTCTTAATCTTTCTTTGATAATTAGATGATCATAATTAATGTGAACTATGTTATCAAATTCGAACAAAAAGATAACAACAACGACAACGATAATGACGACAGCAACAACAATAATAACGGAAATAATCATGGAAATCGTATTTATTATTCTATTATCTCTAATAATACATGCTTAAACTTATATTTGTATTGTAAAATACAAAATATTAATAATGATGATGGAAATTAAAAACGTTTTGGTCCGTAAGAGGTACAAAGGGTAATATAATACAATGAGGGAGGGGGAATCGAACTTGAGACCTAATATGCCCTGTAAAGAGTACAATATAATGAGGGAGGGATGAGAATCGAACTTGAGACTTAATGTGCCCAGTAAAGAGTACAATACAATGAGGGAGGAGGAATCGAACCTAAGACCTAATGTACCTAGTAAAGAGAGAGAGATTATTGCATGTGCTATCTATTGAGGCCATTGTTCAGATAAATCCAAGGCTGAGATTGTCTAAGATTTTGATCAACAGTTGTAAAGCAACATATATCCAAAGTTCACTCTCATGTTAGCATTTTTCATTTCCTCAACGCTCAAGTCCTTTACACATTTTAGCATTTATAGTATAGTAACACATAATACTAATCTTATAATAACTACCCTGTTCTAAATTCTTATTAATTTTCACTTCTCAGCCGTCCGATTTACGTAATAATAAATAGCAGCAGTTGATTTTAACACCTCAATCAAAAATAAATAAATCACTCTAATCCATATGCCCACACACATACCCTGAATTTTCCAGACCTCTCTCCCCCTCTCTCTCCCCCTATCCCTCCTCACCCCTCAGCCCGCCCATTAATTACCAGCATGCCTATCTTCTCTCTCTGTCTCCCCCTTTGTGTCTCCATTGCATGCCTTCCCATGGCTTCCATCATGAAACTCACCATCGCCATTACAACCTAACAGCTTTCAACCAACAATTCCCCCCATTTCTTTTATATCTTTCATTGATAAAGCTGATTTCTGGGTTTTTGTTAACAGTTGTTCATCCCTTTTGTGGTTTTTCACTCTTTTGTTACAGGGTCCAATGTTTTCGTGATTTTCATATCCACGGTAGAACACCCTGGATCTGCCAATGAAGGGTACATAGAAGGTCTGTAGCTGCGAAAATGGTGGTACGACCGAATCTACCACTGACTGTCAGCCATTCACCAACCACTGACCATCAATCAGTCACTACCGTGATTACTAGCCCAACAGCTTTGAGCCAACATATCCCCCCATTTCTTCTACACCCTTCATTAATGGAGCTAATTTTTGGATTTTTGTTACTTGTTGTTATATTTTCTCGGTTCAACATTTTGGTGATTTTCAAATCTTCGGTAGAAGAGCGTAGAGATGGTTTAAAGATGAGAAAATGGCAGAAGTAACATCTGGTTTTCAATCTCTCTCCTCCAAGAAGCCCCCGAGCTTCAGCAACTAGTGAAGAAATGGGAGGCAAGTTTATGGCAAGCTTGACCTAGTGTTCTAGATTAACCGCCAGACCTCGGCCACGAAGGCCTTGTGCTTCACCGATGTCGAGATTTTAACCTCAATCTTAAGCCTGGTTCTATTGCTGAGAGGAACTTTAGGTTGTTTAGGCCTGACTTTACTCCTGTTTATGATATTGGTATCATGAAGGGCCCTGGAACCAAGGTAAGGATTTGTTTTATCTTTTTGGATTCTTAAGAACTTCAATAGGTGAAATTTGATATAAATTTGAATTTACTTTTTTTTTTAAAATATGATATTATATCCACAAGACTCTTATGCACCCACAAACTTGCCCCCCACATCGCCCCTACCGACTCACAAAAATCTATCTGCTCGCTGCTCATGTTTTCCCCTTAGACGGCATTGGTTTTTGTTCTCATAAGACTGTTAATTCCCCCCAATCTCACACATATCTCACACAGCCCCTCCTCCATCTCCTACAACGTATGCAACTCACAACCCCCTCTTCCTAGGTACACATAATCAGATTGAAAAAACCTTACACCTTGGGATTTATGCATTGTCCGTCATTTATAAATTTGTGGATCTTCCTAGGTAAATTTGTTAACTTTAGTCATTGTACGATGTTTTGAATTTTTCTGTTGTAGGACACACGGGAACTAATCTTCTCCAACCCGCATTTCAACCTCAATGGTATTGGTCTCCCTGAATTTGTGGTCTCTTCACAATAGGATAATTATCGATGTGAAAACCTATTGGGAGGCGGTTTTTCTTGATGCTTTTTGCTTTTGATGTTCATTATTTGATTGGTTGATTCTGCAAATTCTTGGTTCTGGGGTTTATCTTGATTCTTCGAATTTTCCAGATCTGGGATTGGTTCTTACTCTGCTTACTTGAGTCAACCAGTTGCAGGAGCATATTCGATCATATTGACATTATTTGTATTAGTGTGATGTTTAAATTTTGGATGGAGATTAGATAGTGTTTTATTTTAAAAAAAGGGACCATGAAAACAGGGTGCGGGTATAAGAAAATTAAAGTAGATTAATACCTATAACAGTTTTAGAGTAGTAGTGAGGTTAGTGGAGGTGTTGCTGATCAGGGGTTCGTCTTGCCTAAGTTGCCTGGTGATGAGCTTCAGTTCTGGGAAGGCCCTCAGTGGGATGCTCTTCGATTCTTTGTTTAGTAAATGTGGGTTTTTGGCATTGTTTTTGCTATAAGTTTCTTGCTGGTTGCAATATGGGTTCTTTTGTTTGTATGAATCATGGTTTGGATTTGATTGTTGGAGTTTTCCTTCATTATTTATTGGTTTAATGCAGGTACCCCTTCTTTTCGGGGTTACTTATATTGAAATTAATACTGATGTAGCTTATCTATAATAGTATCATATTGTTGATTTGTTCAGCTTCCAAGAGTATGAAGGTGTTGAGAAAAGTTGTATTATATAACATTTATTTTAAAATTTAGCCCTACAATCAACTTTTGATTTGCCTGCAATGCGTGCATGACTTAATTAACCATGTGATTTCACTTATCCATTGTGAGTGGCCTTTTTTTTGGATAGGGAGGTAGTGTACAATTCATTTTACAATATTGGCAAGGTTGTGGTAGCTATTGTATTTTAAAATATTGAGCACAACACGTAGTGTTACCCATAATTAGCAATATACCTACATTGTTTGATGAAGTGATGAAATATATTGTATTTTATTTGTTTCTGTTACGTATAGAGTTATAACCTGTCGTGTAAATATAATTAACTAATGTGTAGATAATTATTTGTAGTTACTCAAATAACCATTATTTTATTTCCACTTGAAGTATTTAATTCTCTTTTCTATTCTCAAATCAATGATTATTTTACTTAAGTCATATTGCACACTTTGTTCCAGATGAATAGTTGTTCATTTCTATATAATATGATTTAAATTGTTGTATTGTAAATGTTTATATTTTAATTATCTTATCTTAACATTTCCTCACTCCTTTAAATTTTTTTTTGGAGGAGGGAGAGCTCCTCACACCATTAAATTAAGGACTGTTAGAGAAAATTAGAAAAAATTGCTCAAAACAATAGAAAAATCACTTAACTTTTTACACTATTTAGAAATGACCTTATCACACCAAAAACAAATTGACCTTATCAAAATGATATTTATTATTGTCTTAAACAACTTTCATATTTTTGTTTAATTGAGGAAAAAAATGATTAGGAGCTCAATATCTGCCTCTAGAATATGATACTATGGACAATAATGTAAACAAGTGTTTTTCTTTTTTTTTGTTTTATAATCAAATAACATATGTTTGACTTTTTTGTTTAATTAAGGTAAAAAAGGATTAAGAGCTTAATATTTATCTCTATAATATGTTATTATGGAAAACAATGGACAATAACGTAAATATGATTGTAGGTCTAAATTCGAAAATGTTCACAAGTTTTGGTATTTTGTTTGACCATTCTTTTCCCCCTTTTTTGACAAATTACAAATTGAACACACCATTTACTATAGCTGCTGGAGTACATATAATACATATCTATGAAGTTGGCCGAGAGGCTTGAACAACATGCACTTAATTTCATCCCTTTTCCATTATAGTTGCTTCTATGGTACTTTACATTCTACCATAGCATAATACTTTACCAAAAAATTTAGTTTAGCAACAATGATGAACGCATTTTTTAAACCTGTTGTATGAGTGCGTGAAGACAATGTGGGGTTGTTTTTTGACTTATTACTTCATACATTAGCCTAATGTGGTCCTTTTATTTGTGATAATGGATGGACCAAACTAGCCCAATTAGTTGATTCTTTGTCCTCTTTTCCTCTATATTTCTTCGCAGGTAGTAAGTAGTAATATTAATTTTTGATGTAAAAGGTATTCAATCTTATTTGGTGAATTGACTTTATTTAAATGCTTCTCAGATGATTTTTTCCAGATAGATTCGAACATATTCTTCAAAATTAGTGCATTGACCATTACTTATGTTATACAATATAAGTTCTTCAAAGTTAAATAACTATGGAATGATATTTGCATAGGATGGAGATATTGGAAATAACATTGTTGTTATAAGGTTTGTATTGTATTTTTTTTGGGGGGGTAATGCTGTTGTTTTTTTCTATTACTTACGTTTATAAAGATCTATGTTGGACTGCACCAAAAAAGTAAAGATCTATGTTGGAAAATCTCTTTTCGATGTTTGAAAATGTTGTTTGTTATCGTTTTAATTATCGCAAGTGCACGGTGCCAGTTGTAGCTAGCAACGGCAAGTACGGGTCGAATCCACAGGGAGCTTTGCTTTCGACTACCAGAACTAATTAGACCACTCAAGCTAGGCAATCACAGTTGTGAGTTGGGGACTGAACTAGGAGAAGCAATAGCAATTAAAAAGTGTAATAAACAGCAGAATGGAAAACACCTAGGTTGGAACTAACAGCACGATTATGCTAGTGAATCAGTTACTGACCCAATCAAACATTCCCGAGCATGCGTCACCAATGGATAGATTATCAATTGAGCCCATCTTCTCCCTCTCTCAAAGGTCGAAGACTAATCGTAGAACTATAGCCGCCTATTTTCATGGGACTAAAAGTCGAAGGATTACAAGATTCACAATCTCGAATCCCAATTAGAATCTTAACTATTTTCATGTTAAAACCCTAATCGTCTACTAAGGCGCACTAGGCAAAGGTTTCGTCTCTCAACGCTCCCCTAAACCTCAATAAAAAGGATGAATGTTCTTTCGAGCATTTCATCGAGTATGTGGCGTGCATAGTAGAATTCATAATCGCAAAACAAGGGGGAGCAGGGATTGGGTCAGTACATGATTCAACTACAGATATTTGGCATCAATCCCAGCCTAAGTTGAAGGATTTAGCCTGCAATCATGTTTAACACAACAATCGCAATATTCAATCCAATAACCATGACAACCAAAACCTAAAATAATCAAGAACAAGAGGAAGGAGAATTATAAGAGAACCTGGAAGTAATCGTATAAACTGAAGGCAGAATCAAACTCCAATCCGAAATTACAATCTAAGAGCGTGAAGATTAAACTCTAAAACTAAACCTAAAATCGCCTAAGGAAGAGTGCTTGAGAGAAAAAACTAAACATTAGATTCCCCTCCTTCAAAATAACCCCGAAGGCAAATTTAAGTTGCATCACGGAACGAGGGTGGCACGGTCGTGCCCCTAGGCACGAGGTAACCGTGCCAAAATCCTGGCGAACAACCCCCAAAACCGGCAAGTGGCACGGGTGTGCCACTTGGCACGGCTGGACCGTGCCACATGGCACGGTCGTGCCATGTGGCACGGCCAGGCTGTGCCACTTGGCTGGCCCAGCCACTTGTGCTGGTTCGAGTGGTCGGCCGTGCTACATGGGTCTGGTTCTATGGGACTTTCGTGCAACGCTTTTTCGCAGCTTTTCTCGCCTTCTTGGCACTTCTTTCTATTAAATATTGTTCATGTTTCCGTTTCTTCAATAAAGTTCTTGAAAATATCGAAAGATGTTGTATGAGTAAAAAGTATGCTAAAGGAGGCCGATTTGACCATTCCTTAACACAATTAAACGTGAAAACGGGGGAGAAAATGGGTCAAATAGGGGCTAAAAATAGGATAAAATAGAGGTTCATCACGCCCCCATGCTTATCTCTTGCTTGTCCCCAAGCAAGACTACGCTATGAAAGATCAGGGAGATGGTGGACCTCCAAACACACCCTCTTCAAGGGAAAGGATGGAGGATCGACGAATCACGCTAATCATATATTGAAGGTGGTCAAGTCAAGGTGTGCAAGATAATCTCAATAAAAACGTATGCAATGTCATCCATGAATCACCTTGCCCAAATGAAACACACCACACACCCCAATATTGGAATACATAGTAGGACATAACCTTCCTCAACAAATGGTGAGTAAGCAAGACTGGTAGGACCTACTTTAGGGCAAAGTGGAACACTTCCCTCAATGTGTTTGAAGTGTGTAATGAGGGCACGCTCAATACTCCAACCAATTAGGCAAACTACCAAATGCTTGGTAACGTTCTCTGCTCTTTACCGCGGGAATACAATATGCAATGTGTCAATCAGGAGGACTTGCGACAAGGATGTAATGGGGCTAAGGTCAAGGGTGCGAAGTGGAATAATTTTGGAAAAGTGGAGCTATTAGCCAAAGACTAGGGAGTAAGAACACTTCCACAATCAACACTAAGATTACAACCTCACAAACACTTGCGAATCGAGCAACAAATCTCACAAAAACCTCTAAAGAGGAACCAAAAAAGCTTCCACGCTACCCCTTTTATTTGCAACTTCTCTTTTTTTTTTCTTTTCCCTTTTTTTTATTTGTTTGCCCTTTTTTTTTGGGGAGAAGCAAAAAGGATGCACATTGGATAGGGTTGAAAGTACAAAAATCATTTCGCAATTTACCCCAAAATGAGTCACTAGTATTATACCCGCAGTGAATAATCAAATGCCCCAAATATACCCACTACATTATGGAAGTGTCACCCCACTAGACCTTGACAAGGGTAAAGGAAATATGCACAGGTCAAGTGTGTAATTGATATGGTGCAACAACAACAACAAGGGGAAAGGCACAAAGGGCTACCAAAGGGGTAACATGCAACAACGGGTGGCTTTCTGGCTAATGTGGCTACGTGAACAAAAATTGCCTCAATCATGTCAATACATGCAATTGCTAAATGCAGTTTCAAGGAGAACAAGACCAAGTTCTAGAGATGCATCATGGAGGAGCCACACATGAAAGGAAGTAGAGACTATATGTAATGAATAGTCATTAGGCTCAAGAATCTCACAGGTAAACCTACCACAGTTAAGTGACTTACTCCAAGATATGTCCCATTCATCACGGTTAATCAAGTCAAACCACATGAATCTCAGGGGTAGTTAGCATGTAACACAAGGCAAAGAAACTGCGGTTGACAAAGACAAACATAATTTGCACAAAGTCTCACACCAAGACAAGTCATGCCTTAACACACAACCCAACATGATTAATCAATCATCACCCCTTTCAGTCTCATCACAAGAGGGGTTTTTGCAAACTGTATTATTATTATTATTATTAATTTTTTTTTTCCGAAAGCAATAAAACTAGCTAAGAAAGCAATAAAGATATGAAGGATAATGAAGAGAAGGGTGAGAGATGGTACCTGGAAAGTTTGTGAATGCCCAACTCGATCACTTCTCCTTTTGTGGTGCAAATTCTAATCCTATATGCTCTAAACTACATGCTCTAAATGAATAAAAAGGTAAAACAACCAAGTGCAACTATATGAAGTCCTATATGATGCAAATGCAAGTGATGCCTATTCAACTAACACCCCAAAATCCACCATTCTATCCAAAAAGCGACAAGCTCACCCCCCCATGCTTAAGACTTTCATTGGCCTCAATGAAAAGGACAAGGAAAAATACCAAGGGGAGGGGAGAACCCATAGTGCCTGAGGGGAGAAGGGAGGGAGGGATGGAGAAGAAGAAAGAGACACACTTACCTTTTTTGTTTGTTTTTTTTGTTTTGGTTGTTTTTTCTTGTTTTTTTGTTTTTTTTTTGTGAAAAGCGATAAATGCCTTGGGTTGCCTCTCAAGAAGCGCTTATTTAAGGTCCTTAGCTTGACCCTTACCTCCAAATAGTAGATGGTAATGATGCGGGAGGTGGCCTGGGGAAGGTGTAGAAATATGAAGTAGGATCATCTACCTCCCCAGTACAAGCAGAAACGGTCGCGAAACAAGATGGGACGACTGCAGAAAAGGTAGAAGAACGTCCAAGTAGCATGGGAGGTCCCCCATTTCCATCAAACATCTCGACCCCAGAAACAGCATCGAATGGGCAGATAGGGATAGGCTCCTTAGAAGGCAGAAGGAGGACAGGCGCTGAAGGTGGGGCGGGAGGAGGGAAGCTGAAATCCACCCTCTCCCCACATACAGTGAAGGATATAGTGCCTGTCTGCACATCGATCACTGCCCCCGCGGTCGCAAGGAATGGCTGGCCTAAGATGAGTGGGGTCGGGAAGTCCTTATCCATGTCAAGAATGACAAAATCACAGGGGATGAGGAACTTACCCACCTGGACTGGAACATCCTCCAAAAGGCCGACAGGCTGCTTGATGGAGCCGTCTGCTAGCCGAATAGTCATGCTGGTGGGCGTGAGGTCTCGTAGTTGCAGCTTCTTGCAAAGAGAGAACGGCATGAGGCTCATACTGGCGCCCAGATCGCAAAGGGCTCTCTCGATTTGCATATCCCCTATGCAGCATGGGATAGAGAAACTGCCGAGATCCTGCAGTTTTGATGGGGATCGTTGCGGTAGGAGCGAGTTGCAGGATCCACTAATGGGGGCCACTGAAGCGTCCCCAGGGTCACCCTTCTGGGATAGGAGCTCTCTTAAAAACTTAAAGTGCGTGGGAGCATTCTTGAGAGCTTCCAGGAGGGGGCTACCGGCATAGATTCGGTGCGAGGTCTCCAAAAAATGCGCGAATCTAGGTTCAAGTTGGGATAAGTTAGACCACGCTAGTCGCTGAGGGTAGGGCACTGGGGGCTGGTAGGTGCGAGCAGGAGGTGGAGGCTTAGTCTCCTTAGCAGAGCTTAAGTTCTTCTCCCACTTTTGCCCCTCCGTTCCTATAGAGTCAGGAACCGGAACTACCTCCTGGAGAAGCAACACTGGGCTCTCATCTACCCTCGCTCCAATTGTGGAGATGGCATTGACATGATGGCGGGGGTTGACCTCGGGCTGGCCTGGAAGTTTCCCCTGAGGCCGGGACAAGTGGCTCACTTGCTGAGCGATCTGGGCAAGCTGTGTGTCCATCGTTTTCTGATGGGCAGCCATAGAATCGACCCTGGAGGTCAGCAGGTTGATTGACTCTTTAAGAGCCTCATTGGTCATGGTCTAGGTCGCTATGAAGCGCTCCATAAGACTCTCCAGGTGACATGTAGGTTCAGGAGGTGGAGGGGGTGGAGTGTAGGGAGCTCGGTTGTGGAAACTGGGTGGCCGAATGGAGTTCTGGGGGTGGGGGTTGGAATTTTTATAGAGAGGGTTCGTTTGACTCTTCCAACCCTGATTGTAGGTGGTAGGATGGGGGTTATTTTGAAGAGGTGGGGTGTAAGTGTGGTAGGCGTTAACGTGTTCAATGCTGGAGGGAGCATTGTAACACTCAACGGAAGTGTGACCCTGTACACCACAGCCGTCACAAACGGCATAAGCCCCCATCGATGGTCCCGCAAATGTGGCTAATGGAGTGGCCACTTTCTCCAGTCGCTGTGCGAGGGCATCCACCCTGCTAGCCAGAAGCGTCACAGTGTCTACCTCATGTCGGCCATCGCCTCTATTGGGGGTGGCCTTCTCACTTGCCCAATGGGAATTGTTGGAAGCCATCTCTTCCAACAACGCCTTAGCCGCATCGATCGATTTACCCATTAGAGCTCTCCCTGCTGCGGCATCGACTGAAATTTTCACTGACCGCTCCAATCCATTGTAGAATGTCTGGATTAAGAGCCAATCAGAAACTCCATGGTGGGGGCACTGCCGCTGGAAGTCCCTGAACCTCTCCCATGCTTCATAAAGTGACTCTCCATCTTCCTGGGCAAAGGATGTGATATCCGTCCTCAGCTTGGCAGTCTTACCAGGTGGGAAGTATTTGCTGAGGAATGCCCTGGAGAGAGCCTCCCAGGTGGTAAACGAGTTGGGCTCCTCGTTCTGCAGCCAGTCGCTAGCTCTGTCCCTCAATGAGAAAGGAAAAAGCCGCAGTCGAATAGCATCGGCAGACACCCTATTGAGTTTGATAGTATCGCACTTCGCAAGGAATTTACGAACGTGCGCGTTGGGGTTGTCCGAGGGATATCCGCCGAACTGATCACGCTCCATGAAACTGATGAGCGCCGGGTTGAGCTCGAAATTGTTAGCCTCGATCGTCGGGCTAACAATCGATGAGGTGATGCTAGATGCCTGCAGTAAGGCATAGTCCTGCAGCACCCTATTGTCTTCTTGGGCCATCACCGCTGCTTCTTGCTTCCTTCTTCTCATTTCTTTGCTACGTCAGCGTGCGGCTGCCTCTATCTCAGGATCGAGGGGGATAAGGTCTTGATCCCTCTGACTCCTCCTGCGCATACAAAGCAACCACTACCAGGGTGTAAACAATTTCAAGCAAGAATGGGGAAGGGAGAAACAAGAAAGTGCAAAAGAAAAGAAAAAAACCTAGTCTAGAGTATTCAAATCGATTCTAATATCGAAAAGCGCAAGCTCCCCGACAACGGTGCCAAAAACTTGTTATCGTTTTAATTACCGCAAGTGCACGGTGCCAGTTGTAGCTAACAATGGCAAGTACGGGTCGAATCCACAGGGAGCTTTGCTTTCGACTACCAGAACTAATTAGACCACTCAAGCTAGGCAATCACAGTTGTGAGTTGGGGACTGAACTAGGAGAAGCAATGGCAATTAAAAAGTGTAATAAACAACAGAATGGAAAGCACCTAGGTTGGAACTAACAGCACGATTATGCTAGTGAATCAATTATTGACCCAATTAAACATTCCCGAGCATGCGTCACCAATGGATAGATTATCAATTGAGCCCATCTTCTTCCTCTCTCAAGGGTCGAAGACTAATCCTAGAACTATAGTCGCCCATTTTCATGAGACTAAAAGTCGAAAGATTACATGATTCACAATCTCGAATCCCAATTAGAATCTTAACTATTTTCATGTTAACACCCTAATCGTCTACTAAGGCGCACTAGGCAAAGGTTTCGTCTCTCAACGCTCCCCTAAACCCCAATAAAAAGGATGAATGTTCTTTTGAGCATTTCATTGAGCATGTGGCGTACATAGCAGAATTCATAATCGCAAAATAAGGAGGAGCAGGGATTGGGTCAGTACAAGATTCAACTACACATATTCGGCGTCAATCCCAACCTAAGTTGAAGGATTTAGCCTATAATCATGTTTAACACAACAATCACAATATTCAATCCAATAACCATGACAATCAAAACCTAAAATAATCAAGAACAAGAGGAAGGAGAATTGGAAGAGAACCTGGAAGTAATCGTATAAACTGAAGGCAGAATCAAACTCCAATCCGAAATTACAGTCCAAGAGTGTGAAGATTAAACTCTAAAACTAAACCTAAAATCGCCTAAGGAAGAGTGCTTGAGAGAAAAAACTAAACATAAGACTCCCCTCCTTCAAAATAACCCCGAAGGCAAATTTAAGTTGCGTCACAGAACAGGGTGGCACGGTCGTGCCCCTAGGCACGGGGTAACCGTGCCAAAATCCTTATGAACACCCCCCAAAACCGGCAAGTGGCACGGGTGGACCGTGCCACATGGCACGGTCGTGCCACTTGGCTGGCCCGGCCACTTGTGCCGATTCGAGTGGTCGGCCGTGCTACGTGGGTCCGGTTCTGTGAGACTTTCGTGCAACGCTTTTTCGCAGCTTTGCTCGCCTTCTTGGCACTCCTTTCTGCTAAATATTGTTCATTTTTCCGTTTCTTCAATAAAGTTCCTGAAAATATCGAAAGATGCTGTATGAGTAAAAAGTATACTAAAGGAGGCCGATTTGACCCTTCCTTAACACAATTAAATGTGAAAACGGGTCAAATAGGGGCTAAAAATAGGATAAAATAGAGGTGCATCATTGTTCATATTAATAAGCTAACAAAATTGAATTTACGTGTTAATACACAATATTCGCTGAAACTTGATCCTGTTTTATCAATGTTTTTAGAACAATTTATATTAAAAGTACATATGCACATGCAAAAGTAGTATTTGCACAATAATTCAACTTAAATTCTATATTGTTGGCTAATTAATGTCACAGCCCAACTTGAGATGTCGAAAAAAATGTCCTTTTTGTGGTTTGTTTTTTCTTTGACATGCATATAAGATAAAATTTGTTGGTGCATAATCAACGCAACTTTAACATCACCATAACACATGTCATATGCCATTTATGTCTAGGGGAAGTTGAGGTAACTATGGTGACAAATGACAGAATGGTTGAAAATAGATCACTTTGTTTCAACTATATTTCATTTCCATTTTAGGTAGAATGCTTATGAACTCTCAAAGTTTATTATTTCTAATGCATGTATAGAGATTTGTATTTCATATGCGCAATCCAATTCCCAATATCGGGTAACATATGCAAACATGCTTACAATTTGTCACACACAACTACCAGTTGTGAATAAGGCACACCTCTAAAGCATGCATTGTTGGATATTGATGCTAAGTGATTTTGATTTTTCATGGATTCTACTTTATATTGATTTATATTTATTACTTTCAATCAACTTGTAACTTATTGTAAAATCTGTGTAGTACAAGACATATACAATCAAATTTAAGTTTACACTGAAGCATGAAATGCTAAAGCATGCATTGTAGGAGATAACTTTTAGATGACATTGTTCATTTGTTATTTTTGATGCGTTCCATATGCGGTAGTTTGTACTTTTAGATGTGAATATGTTCACAATTTTCCTTTTGTTAGGTATACTTATATTTTCTATCTATAATGTGGACTAAACCATTATAACCCAAATCCATACATTATAGGAGACATTGGATCAAATTAGTCACCACATACCTAAACTCTTCTACTATAAGATACACTAAAAGTGTCTAATTAACCTTTGATAAGCACACACTCATCGATATCTTAGTTTTACTCATGTTTGTTTTTTATTCTTAATCTATAGTCTACTCCCAATAAAGAATAAGTGAGCCAACTAATTTTCTTACCTATTCTTCATTTGCAGGCTTTTCTCACAGACTTACCCTTGATATTGATATTCGTTGAGGCTAGTTTGTCATAGTACTATATTCATGATGCCACGTACATGTCCAACGCTATTTCCAATATTATTTTTTGGCTGAATATATTGTTATGTTAGAAATGACTGCCTTGCAACTTCATCTGATGACATGTTTTTCCTTTATTGAAAATTGCTTCACTAGCCATATTTGATACAATTTATTTCCCAAGCACTGCTAAATATAAATATTGTCATGCTCATATATAATTTGAGTTCAGCTTATACATATAAGTTGGTGTCAACTGTTTATGTTGTGTCCATACATTGTTTTCATACTATGTATATACCTACTTACGTTATTATGTTATGGATTCATAATGTAAAATTTCATAGGGAAAACCATGTTTCTTTATTTTTTTTCATTATTTAAATTGTAATAATTATGCCATAATTTAGTATATGAAAATTACCTTTCCATATTTACACATAGGATACATGGCACACAAATACACAACCACCTGCACTGATACTTAAAATGAAATGTCCCGGTTATACATTCATTACTACAAACATTATCGCAATATTTATGATGTAAATAATATAGGTATATAATTCGTAATTGCTATACATAATGTATTTGAAAGATTGTTCCCATCTCTACACACTACCAATACCATACATCCAAAAGAATTCCTTCACTATAACAAATCTATTCACTTTAAACAACTGATAATGATGAATGTGTACGTTTTCTTTGTAATCCAATTATGTCCTCTTTAAGAGTGAAAAACCTGCTTAAGGTTTTCACATACTAAAGGCCCCCTATGAAAAAAAACCATCAAATCAAGGAAACTTCTATACATAATCATAATGTGCTAGCCACATTTCGACAAGCAATTAGTTACATTTACTTACCAAAAAATTAAAACGTTTCACAATATTAAAATTTGTGACACTCCTACGAATCCTTCACAAATGTACACTTTGGTTTCTTGTGGCTATTGCCGCGCGACCATGTGATTGGATGAGAGAGTCGTACGAGGCAGCGTTTCACAACCTCGATTCATGATTTGTTGTCAAAGTGGACGTGTTATATTGCTGGTGTTACCTCCGCCTCCTCCATTGCTAAACACATTGTTGAATCAACCTAATTTTCCTGATAATATAAGGATGTATAACTCTATGTTATCATTCACATCAATGGGTGGGGCTCTCGATCACTTTATGATGGATGGGCGTGGTCCTCACTCCTTCAGAATAAGTGGAAACAATTACCACCAAATTGGATCATTAATCCCTACACAAGGACAGCGATCCAAATTTGCTCAAGTATACATCTATGACACATATGATGAAGTGCGAAATCGATGCATGGCTTTAAATAATCAACAAAGTGGACGTGGAGTTGATAAGGAAACATTACAAGCCTTACAACGTATGCTAGATTTTGTGAACCCTTATGTGAAAGTTTTTCGCAATGCATGCGATATCTTCGAGGCAGATAATGTGATTAATTTAAGCATTCGCATTATTAAAGCACGTCCTGGAAGACAATATAAATTACCCACTGCGGATGAAGTTACAGCTCTCATAGTCGGTGGTAATGTTGGGGGTGAAGAGCACCGAGATATTATTCTTCGAAAAATAGGCAGAAATTTACAGTGAGTATTTGAAACCCAACCATCATATATGCCTTTTCAATACCCACTTCTTTTTCCATATGAAATGGATGGTTGGACAACTTATATTCCATGTGTGGGGGGTTCAAGCACTAATCGAGCAACGGTAGCAATGAGAGAATTTTATGCATTCCTCATATAATATAGGCTTGATGAAGGGTGCATTCTGCTTTGGTGCGGTAGGTTGTTCCTTCAATTTATTATTGATTGTTATGCTGCAATTGAGGCTTGGAAGTTACTATATATCAAACATCACCAAAGTACACTACAAGCAAAATTACACAGCGGCTTGCAAGATGTTATTACTGCTGGTGAAAATGATGCTCATGCAGTGGGGAGAAGGTTAATATTATTGGCATCATTCACAGGTGGGCCACGCCACATAAGACAATACTTTTTAGACGCAATGGCCATCTGCAATCAAATGGGCTATCCAGATTTTTTTTTTTATCACATTCACCTGTAACCCTAATTGGCTGGAAATCCAGGAAGCTTTATCACAACAACTAGGCCAATATGCGATTACTGACGAGACGTTGTTGCTTGAGCATTTCACTTAAGGCTGAAAGAGCTAAAACGAGACTAAAAAGAGAGAAATATTTTCAGCAAAGTTATTACAGGTAATGCTGTTATCTAACTATGTCATGTATTTTATAAATTTTAATCTCTCAATCTTACTTTGTTCATAGTCATTTATTTTACTCCCCATAACCTATACATGTTATTGAATTCTAGAAACGGGGATTACCACATGTCGATATATTATTAACCCTTGTAAGCGAAGACAAGCCCACATCTGCCAAAGATATCGATCGTATTATATGCGCAGAACTCCTTGATGAAGACATTGACCCCCTTGCATTCGAAACCATTACAAGACATATGATACATGGTTCATGTGGCACTGACATCCCGTATGCTCCATGCATGGATGGTAACACGTGTAAAAAGCATTACCTAAGAGTTTTTCTGATAAGACCATTGTTGAAGAAAATGATTTTGTGAAATATAAGTGCCGGGATGATGGTTGAAATATAACTATTCTTGGTAAAAGAACAGACAATAGATGGGTAATACCATATAACCATGATCTGTGTGTCAAATATGATGCCCATATTAATGTTGAGCAGTGTGCACAAAAGAAGGTTATTAAGTATCTTCACAAATATATGCATAAGGGAGTTGGTAGAGCAACCATAGTCATTGAAGATAATGTCCAGAATCTTAAACATAGAATTGGTCCTTCTAACTGTGAAGACGTCAACAAAATTAAACAATACTAGGATTGTCATTATGAGTGACCAGTGGATGCTGTTTAGAGAATATTTGAATTTGACATCACGCAAGGTTATCCATCTATTGAGCTATTATAATACCACTTGCCAGGACAATAATATATTATATTCAATGATCGTGACCGACTTTATAGGGCTTTTGAAGAAGGAGCACAGAGGGTTACCATGTTTATAGGTTGGTTCATTGTGAATATTGAAGATGCGTAAGCAAGACGTTACACTTACGCAACATTCCCGTCTTATTATGTCTAGAATAAAGGACTGAGAAAATAGACTAATAGAAAACAACGGGAATGCATCGACTGACTACCCTATGCTCACCCAAATGTGGGGGAGAGATACTCTCTGCATGTTGTTGCACATGATTCATGGAGCTGCGTCATATGAGGATTAAAGAACAGTCAGTAGAATGTTATATTCAACTTTTAAGAAAGCTTTCTTGGCACGAGGGATGGTTGATGATGCTAATGAGTGGCATGAGGCACTAGCAGAAGCATCATTATGGGCAACAGGGGCTGAACTTCGAAGTATGTTCTGTTCAATGCTTATGTTCACAGAAGTGTCTGAGCCTCGTCGCTCGTGGGAATAGGATTAGGAAGACCTTACTGATGATTTACAAAGATGAATACAAAGAGATCTCATAGACCACAGTTTATAGATTACTGTGGAACAATGACAGAACCTTTGACTTTATGAAATTGAGATGATCTTGAATAAGAATGGTAGATCATTAAGGGACTACCCTCCAATGCCTTTGCCTTCACCTAATCTGCTGCATCAACTTGGTAACACACTTATCAGTGAACAACTTGATTATGATCAAGAACAAGAGAAACATAACCTTGATATGTTGCTACCAACATTGAATTCAGATCAAATGCGAGTTTTCCAATCCATTATTCATGTAGATGAACATGGAGAAGGAGGGTGCTTTTTTATTTATGGTAGTAGGGGAACTGGGAAAACATATCTTTGGAAAGTAATCGTAACACATTTTAGGTTAAACGGCTTGATAGTGCTATCCGTGATATCCAGCGGTATAGTTGTATTATTATTACCTTTTGGGAAAACAGCTCATTCGATTTTTATGATACTAATTAATGCAGATGAGTCATCTACATGCTCCATTTCTAAACAATCTGAATTAGCAGAGCTAATTAGGGAAACATCAATTATCATATGGGATGAGGCTCTCATGACCTATCGCTATATGGTAGAAGCAGTTGAGCAGTCTTTTACGACATCTATGCAATCAAAACCAAATATTTGGTGGGAAAATAGTCATTTTTGGAGATGATTTTGGGTAAAAACTTCTCGTTGTTACCAAAGGAAGTAGAGCAGATATCATCGCATCTTTAATATCAAGGGCAACATTATAATCTTACTGCAATATTCAACATCTTAGAACTAACATGTGGCTTATGTGTTCAAATTTAAGTGACAATGAACATGAGCGGCTGTGAAGTTTTGCAGAATGGAATGTTAGTACTGGTCGTGTGCAAGGATACTCATTTTTAGGCGGTACTGAACTGGATTGGATAGAGATTCCTGAAGAATTTCTCATTAAGAACGACAATAACGGCCTCATGAATTTGATTGAATTTGTGCGTCCAAGTTAACTGGAAAGATACAAAAACGAGTCATACTTTCAGGACCGTTGTATATTAGCCCCCCTAAAACTGATGTGGATGAAATAAATTTCAAGATTCTATTAATGGTTCCCGGTAGTAGCCATACATACCTGAGTTCTGACACATTCCTACCAACTAGCAATGATTTCGTGATTAATGATATTCATCCAGCAGAGATGCTACATGGTATGAACTTTTCAGGATTCCCGAATCATGAACTTCAGTTGAAAGTTAGTGTCCCTGTTGTTCTATTGAGAAATCTTGACCCATCAATTGGGTTATGCAATGGCACTTACTTTATTATTGAAAGACTTGGTAGTAAGGTCGTCCAAGCCAAAATCTTGACTGGAAAAAATATTGGGCAAGTAATGACTATCCCACGAGTTGGCTTAGGTCCTTCAGCTAAGGACTCACCATTTACCTTGAAGAGGAGGCAATTCCCTCTGAAATTGGGTTTTGCAATGACAATTAATAAAAGTCAAGCTCAAATATTATAATGTGTAGGAGTTTATCTTCCAAAGCCTGTGTTCTGCCATAGTCAACTATACGTAGCAATCTCTCGCGTCACCTCTTCTTCAAGGCTAAAGTGCTAACCTGGTAATAAAAAGGATGTCCCTTCCAACATGACTAAAAATATTATCCACGGTGAAATTTTTAATGGCATTCCCGATGCTTGGTTAGTCCCTTTGTAATCATATAATAATGGTGTTATTTACGTCACTATTGTTTTCTTCACAATCATGATGTGTTTACTGCATTAGATCATACTTATCTATTTTTTTTATTTGTTTATATGTGATTACATACATGTTAGGTTTAGTATATACTTCTATGCCTATATATGCCATCAGCCCTTGCAATAGATCTGTGACCTTAATTGTTATGGTGCCACTATGGTTAAGATAATCTACATATTTTGTCAATTACTGTACTTACATTTTCCACTTGATTATGTACCTTTGCAGGCATGATAACATTTCCCTCATTTGATTGTATGCCAATTAATAGCATCTCTTATTATAGTACATCTATTTGCATTTTTGTACGGTTGATCAGAATGATGAGTGTCCGAGCACATAGCAATCGTAACGTTTGGAAGGTTGTCTTTATAGCTTTCCAATTTTCTCTACTATTTGGCTTTCATCATTTATTTAAATTTATTAATAACATAGTTTCTTATGCATTGACAGATAATAAGATTTTAGGCGTGATAATGGACAAAGAAATCGATAGGTGGAAGGTTATTTTGAAAATTGGTTGAGTACATCGCCTCTCCGATTTCTCAGTGAGTACAGCCACACCTAAGGATAAAGAAATAGTGGACAATAAACTGAAGTTGTTTTTCACTCATAAGACTCAATTACTGGATTTGCTTGATGAGTACAATGCAATCCCATGCCACCACCTACCACCATTTGTTCCTTTTGTTGATGTCTTTGCACATTTACAACCAGATGCACAAACAATAGGTAAATATAGTGTGTTGTGATTTTGTGAAGTATTCAATCCCCTGTACATGCCTCTTATTAAAAGCATTGTGCAGACATCATGATTTAGTAGTTGTTATTTCCGAAACTGAGAAGACACGTGCATGAACCCTTAAGCGAGATGTGCTTGTTTGTGATATGCAGTATGTGCTTCCGACTAATAATACCTTCACTTTTTTGTTATGTTCTTCTTAATGTTTAAATTTTATGTTGCGTAGAGCGTAGTAGATCATATTACTAGATTACTGTTTCTTTTGTAGGCTGAATGCATTGAAACTCACCTTATGGGAGATTTTGCTGAAATTGAAGGCAACCATCTTTCCCGTAATTTATTATTTGAGAATGTGCTGCTTAGATCTAGGTTATTTGTAAGAGGGTGCAAAGGTGTGTACATTATTTATCATTTCTAACAATTACATTTGACATTCTATTTTCTCTTCCATTTCCCATTGCCTTTGCTTGCCATATTAACATATGTCGTAATATATTCCTTAGAAATTACGCTCTCTACAACACCTAGAAGTAGATTGTTGATTAATCCACCCATCGAACATACATCAGAGTTTGAGGGACGGTATATTCAATCCCATATTGTTGTTCACGTTAATATAATGTGTGATCACCAATTATTTTCTAAATTTCATTTAAAATGTATAACTATGTCCGACCGTATTTTATGCATGTGTTAGGTGGGCCGACGATGGACATGCTGAACGCCGCTTATAGTTTATATGCCAGAGAAGATTGCGAATCCCTACTTTATACAAGTTATTCGTTGCTAGGCGAATCACGCTAATTGAATACTCTCCATTGCATAATGTGTCATTTACTTCATAATATTGTTTTAGATTTCTTGTACTACTTTATATATACTCCGTTTTGACAACTATTGATCCAACTTCTGTATTGTGTTATAATATATGTGCAATTGTAGGTTTCATATTATCGCATCTTTGCATACGTCGAAAGTATCTTCCTAATTGTCTATGCATCTTGCCCTGATTGGCATTTGCGTTCCTGTAATCATGTGTTTAACCTCAATATACCGTATTATACATGTCTACGTCCACAAGATGTAACTTCTCAAGGGTATATATTTTTTGGCATTCCTTCAGTATCATTTAACCTGTAAATTGTTAAGATGTGCTTAATTATATAATTGATAGTTCACCCTATTCTCTTCTTTGTCCTTTTAGATTCTTCTTCAAAGTTGATATACAAGATAGCTCGGGCACTCGAACTTTTACCGTTCTTCAAGATGTTACAGCAATACTTCTTCGTACAACTACCAACATCTTTAGCGGATATGTAGCAATGGTGATCTCATTATTGTAGTATTTTCTAATTGGTGTTTCATAACTATGGGTTTACATAAATTAATAAACTTAAATTGCAATCTATGCAGCCAAAAGCTGAGCTTACATTATATGCCATATTGGGCGATAACCTAGAAAAGCCATGGGTGTTTGTCATGGAGCCTCCTCGATTAGGTGAAATCAAACCCTCTATCGATGTTATTACATCAGTTGATTGGGAGGAACCGATTTCTTTCTTGAGGCATCGTGATGATAGTTATTTCCCTAGGTAACAAAAATAGAAGCATATACATTTTATTCTACCTCTGCGTTTATATGTTTCAATTCTAATTATGAGGATTTTTTTTTTAATACAGCTTGAAGAAGAATCGATGTAGCATTGCCTTTGCTAAACTCCTATGCCATCTGCCTTAATTCATTCTTATTTTCATTATAGTTTGCACTTGAACATGTGATTCATTCAATTAAACATTTCGCAGTCTTGGGGATTTCGTTTCATATTACATACTACGTAATTATTTTCTTTAAATCTTATCCTTCCATTATGTTTTCACTACTTACCCCATATCTTGAGTTCGATCTGATGACTATTTGATGATAATTTCAAAGTATCATCATGTTCTCATGCACAAAGCAACCTCTCATAATTTTCACTCTTGTTTCACTTGCAGAGTAAAGTAATTAGGTAAATATGTGAACTAACGTCTTAGAAATTTCTTGATAGGCTATAGCTCTAAATCAGGGTAAACTATATTGCTGTCTATATAACTGTTAGGAGCATATGTTTATAAAAATGTGACACAAGAACTAATTTTTCTACCGATTTGTCCACTATTTCTTAATCCTCGGGCAACATGCAGATCTTAGCTAGTAAGAATAGAAAAGGAAAATCTTTTAGCTAGTAAGAATAGAAAAGGAAAATCTTATTGGCTAGCAATTTCTTTTCCTTAAATGGCATAATTACATGCATAAGACAAAAACGAATTAAGACATTTTAGATTTTGTGTAAATAGCAGTGTTATAAATACCATACTGTACGGCCTGATATTGACCGAAATATACCATACCAGTCAAGAAATGGTACAAGTTATTGTCTGGTATTGTACTAATCACATACAAGTCAATACCTGTAAAACCCCGGAAAATTAAACTGTGAGGTCGTGTGACGTAGACCAACTTTCATAAGCCAAGCCGTTTTAAATCTCTTTCGCCATAGGTTGTGGTTCTCTTAAAATTTTTACACGACAAAGATTTATTTATTTTTCATCCGGGCTATTTTTGTTCTTTTCCTCGATTTAATTATTTGCGTATTTTACTTCATAACTCAACTATTTACTTCGTCCATTTATTTTTCCTTCCTATCTACATTGTTTTGAAATTCAATTTTTCACTCCCAAATTCACCCAAATCAAATCCTAGAATATATTTTATTTTCATTCCCTGTTTATTTTCTTTCCCTTCTTTGTTTTTCTTTTTTTGTTTCCTCTATTATTCCCCATGACCCGACATCTCCCTCCTAAAACCCTAACTGAGTTTTTCCCCCTCCCCCATGCAATCGCTCACTCTCTTCCGCTCGTTCTCTCTCTTCTCTCTCTCCCTCTTATCTCTTTCTCTCTCCCTCTCAAGCACCACCACCACCGTCGACCACCACATCACCGCTGGTTCCCTTGGTGGTAAGTGCGGTGCACCATGCACCCCATGCAAATATATATATATATATATATATATATATATATATATATATATATATATTAGGTTCTCTTGTGTTTTCCTCCCAAACTCATTATTCTGATGTGAGATTTTAAGTATAAGGCGTTTGATTTGAATTTATAGATTTTTCAGATTTGAGACCTCAAAAGTGTGACGTTTCAATCGTTTCTTCTTTGAAATCGCATCAAGGTGAGTGTGCAATGTTTTTCTTGCATTCCTAATACCAATTTTAGATTTTTCCTTCGTGTAGATGACTTGGGTTAGCGGAAGGGTCATTAGGTTTAACATTCGGTTGTCACAACGATTAGCAACATGGATATGGAGGGAAAGGATTGGATCTTGGGTTTGAAACTAGTGAGAGCAAGCCACCGGTTAAGGGCAAAAAATTAATGGACTTTAAAAATTTATTCCTATTGACCTACTAGTCTAAAAATCATAAAGATTGGAGGGTAGATGGGCTGAGGCATCTTCTGTACTACGCCTTTTGAATCAAGGGATTTTGACTTATATGGATTGAGTTATGATTTGTTTACCAGAGACAGTCAAAACTGGGATGGTCAGAAATAGTTGGCATGCTTTTGGATTTTTAACCTAGTTATAGTAGGAAATAGCAAAATCACTAAATGTAAAGTTATAGTAGACAAGCACATCTTTCTGTGATCGACAATAAGTTAAATTTTGGATGTCAGATATTAAAGTTATGAGGTTGGAAATTCGAGTTAGGAAATTAGGGTAGAACTTGCTAGTCTGGAAAGAGTGCTACACTGACATTAACTTTGGGAATTTGCTTAGGATGGGTTAGTTTGCCAAAAATCATGAAACTATTAGGATGGATGTGTCAGGTTGTTCCGCATACCTTCAATTTTGAATCAAGTGAATTGGGGTAGCGTGGTCCAGGTTATGGTCAAGTCACCACGGACTGTCCAGACCAGGAGAGTTAGTGACACTACTAAAAGAAATAAGAAAACGGCCTAGTTCGGGCTAGAATCGGATGAAACCTAAATATGACAAGTGTTGAGCACCGACCAAACTTTATGTATTAGGCTAGAAATTAGAATTTGGGCATTCGGGGCAGAAGTTATGGGTTCTAGAATGGGACCCAGATTCTGGCCGAATTTGGAACCTAGTTAGGGTTCAGATTAGGGGCCCTAAAAGTAGGAGTAAAATTCTAGAAAAAATTTGGAAGTAAGGCCAAGCCTAGGGGTACAATTTATTTAAGTTTGGACTGAGTGTGGGCTGCGTGTTGGCCCAGGTGCAGAGCAGTAAATTCGAGATAGTGACTGAGCCCATAACTTTATACGGTATCCAGGTAACAATCATGCCCTAACCCCTCCCCAAATTGTTTGAAATCATGCGTGCTTTGAACATGGTAAGAATTGCCTTATTTACTAATTGAATGAAATAGTAGCATGAGTTAATTGAATGTGGCTGCGTAGCAGAATTTGAATGATGTGATATGTTAAGGAATTGCAAATGGTAATGTTGTGTTGGAAATCATGATTTAATTGCCATAGTGATGACATTGGGGAAATGGGTTGAGACTGCATGGACCTTTCATGTTAAATTGATCTTTAATAAAGAGAAGGATAACAGTAACTGTAATGGTTGAGCTGGGTGAGATTTAATCTGATCGTGTGGATTGAAGGCCATTAGCTTGGAAACTAGTGCGTGTATGTGAGTAGCCACGTGTCCTTCTGGGACATGAGTCAGGTTAGCGGTAACCATCCCTAGTGATGATAGGTCCGGAAAGGGTTAAGCGGTCACCGCCATAGTAAGCGGTAGACCAGGATCGAGTTAAACAGCTGCATTGAACCTAAGCGAAGGCCATGAGATCCAGTGGGGTCTTTCATCTTAAATCTGTCTGTTGTGATCTGGATCATAGTTTATAAATGTACATCACTAAGGTCTGGTAGCCATAAAAGATAATGTTAATGAGAAATGTGCCTTGGAAGTCTTGCTGGTGCCCCTACCCCTTAAAATGTTTTCAAAATGAATTTATGTGCATAGTTGACTGTTAGGGGTGATTGTTTACTGAGTTTATCTCACTTTTATAAAATGTTTTGTTTTCAGGTGATTTAGTTGTGCATGGGACTGGGGGACTGAAAGTAGAGCGACGCCCTGACGCCCAAGTTGAAGAAGATGTAAGCTTAATAGTTTTTCTTAAAACAAAGAGATTGTTAACAGCTGTTTTAAATTAGTTGTGACATCAAAGTTGAACCCTTTGTTAAAGTTGAAGTGCTATTAAGGAATGTCGTATTAATTACTCTTGATATCCAGTCTGATATTTCCAAGAAGGAAATACAGCGACAACGCCCCAATTCAGGTTCCGCTGCCACATAGGATAAGGACTAGTAATAAAGAAATGAAACTAGAAACCCGAAGTGTTACAAAGTGGTACCAGAGTTTAGGTTAACTAACCTGAAGGCTCGCTTAAAAGATTGTAAGAGGCTAAAAACTAAAACTGGTAGACCTAAGGGCTACTCGGAGTGTGAGCGTAGGGAAGGAAAGGGAGCACATTTGCATATGTTTGATTATCTTCCTATTACCGTGCAACTGATGTGAGCCTACTAATGTGTAGGATGAACCGAACCTGCCACTGTAGATGTATGGGGTGGCGCTGCTGTTGTGAGAGGATGGGGAAGCTGCACGGAGTCAGCCTAGAAACCACTTAGGGCGAATCCACACTTTTCTACAGGAGAGACTGGCTGAAATCCTTAATGATTGCTTGAGGTTTGGCCACAATCAAGCCCTGTTCTACATTAAGACCCTTCTTCCTGACCCACTGTGGCCTTACAGGGTTAAGGAATTACACCCTAAGGACAAGCCATTTCACTTTGCTGGAGGATGCAGCCTGTGCAAGTGGCAGCCTATAGGGATGACTATGGATGGATTGGTGGGCCACCTTAGAGACATAGGTCCCTATGATGAGCCTCCTACCTCTAGAACTGAGGATGCCAGCCCACCCCCACCCCCACCCCCAGAGGAGGACACCGAGGATGATGAGTTCGTTGGGGATAATAAGCTTAGAGGCGGTGAGGATGAGCTGGAGGAAGAACCCATTGTGGAGAGAGACCTTGGCGATGCACCTTCAGTTGAATATGAACCCGAGGAAGACCCAGAGGGTGAGCAAGCCTCAGCTGAGCATGAACCCGAAGAGGACCCTTTAGAGGAGGAAGACCCTGAGGAAGATCCAGAGGAAGACCTCATGGAGGAACCTTTGGAGGAGAGTGACCATGAGGAGGACCCCATAAAGGGAGAAGACCCCTTAGGAGAGCCCGAGGAAGATCCTTTAGAGGATAAAAAACCCGAGGAGGACCCCTTAAAGGGCGCAGACCCGTAGGAAGAACAGTTGATGGAGAAAGACTAGGAAGAAGGCCAATATGTAGGGGTATCTGTCCATTGGATGCCCCCGACCAGTAGATGTTAATAGTTGCTTAAGAGTGATGTTTCCCAGGACTACGTTTTTAGTTTCTTTTTGTTTATGTTGTGAAGCCGCTACAGTCTAATAAAAATTTCAACTATGATGCAATGGAATGTACTAGTGTGAACCACTTATGATTTTGAAATTCTATGCAATGAAATATTTTGGATTATCAGAATACCAACGTTCTCTACTTATAAAGTGTGTGAATCACGTGAACGTGATGCCTATAGAATGTAAAATGCATGAGCATGTGGTGTAGTGGTTGTACCATGTGGGTATGTTAATGTGCTGTGATCGAACACCGGTCAAATCTTGCATGATCCATTAGCATGTGGTGCGTATTAAACTCTAGTAGCATGCCAGGAAATGAACTATTAGGAGAGAAGCTAAAGCCAACTTGCTTACCAAACAGGATGGTAGGAAACAATAGCGATGAATCCCAAACTTGACCCCACCCTATTACGAGGGTCCCTGTGAACCCAGACATTCCCATGTCGAGCTTCAGCTAGCGACTCGATGCCCTATGCGTTTGGAACGGGAACAGGTCTTGCAGTCAGGTAGACAGGACCAATCTGCCTGCTGGAGCAGAGCTCACCAACATGCTACTACTAGAGCTGCTGCAGAAGCAAGGGAAGCAGTTACGGCTTCAGAACGAACAACTACAAAAGCTAATGGAGGTCCGGGAGAAGAAGGTCAAGGAAGATAATTCTTACGTGTTCAAGAGTTTCGTGAGCCACCACCTACCCATTTGTTATGGCACCCATGCAGTCAAGGAAGATTTTTGAGGGCATAGAGAAACTGTTTGATACACTCCAATGCCCTGAGGAGTGGAAAGCGGGTTTCGCTGTATTTTACCTGAAGGATAAGGCCGACCTATGGTGGGCCACAGTGAGGGAAAGACAATACGAGCCTGGGTTTGGTTGGAACAAGTTCAAGGAAATGATTAACGATTATTTTTACCCCATCTCCCTCCGGAAGGCGAAGGAAGGCGAATTCATACAATTACAGTAAGGCAGCATGAGCGTACTTAAGTACGCCTCCAAATTTATGGAGCTCTCGTGATTTGGCCTCGCCTTCGTAGCTGACGAAAGGCTGAAGATGAACCAGTTTGAGGTCGGGCTAAACCCTACCATCAAGGAGAGGATGTCAATACGTCAATACACCTCCTACGTTGACCTAATGACACTGCGGTCAATGTAGAAAGGGTAATGAAGGAGCGGGGTAACTATTTCAATAAGCAGCAGAGAACTAAGAGAAAGGGGGATAACCGAGGCAACTTTCAAGCGCAAGAGCAATACCGTCGACCTGCTAGGAATCAGTACTCGAACATTAATACTCGTCGAGGCCAGCACCCCTACGCGCGGCCTAAGGTAATCTGCAACGCCTGTGGTAAGTTGGGGCACTATGCTAAGGAATGTCGATTGGTCAAGAGGTGTTTCCGCAGTGGAAGCCCTCAACACCAGGTTCGGGACTGCCCGCTCCCTCTACCTCCTACCGATCAAGGACAAGGACAAGGCCAGGGATAAGCACAAGGACAAGGACAGTGACCCTAGCAACCATATCAGAATAGGAGTGGGCAAGCGGCCAACCCCACCCAGCAGAACCGGGCACCTCAATAGGTCTAGGCCCGACCTCCCCACCAACCGCGTCAGAACAATGGACGTAGAGTTTATGTGGTGTGCAAACCTAACTCAGTCGGTATATGTTTTCTCTGATTCGAGTGCCACGCACTCCTTTATTTCTGTTAAACTGGTTGAGTCATTAGAACTAGTTCCCACCCGTAAATCTTCATTGCTATCTATGATTCTCCTGTGATGTGTGAGGAGTTATATGAGGATTGCCCTCTTAGAATGTATAAGTACGAGTTCTTAGCAGACTTATATGGTTTTGAGCTAACTAACTTTGGGGTTATCTTGGGAATGGATTAGTTAGCTAAGTATCAGACTTAAATAGATTGTCCGAGACGAAAGATCACCCTAGAGGGACCCAATGGGGAGAAGGCCATGTATAAGGGCCAGAGACCGAGAACGGGAGTGAAACTAATTTCGATGATGAAGGCCCGCAGGTGGTTGGCTAGAGGATGTGAGGAATTTCGGTGCAACGTAGTGAAAACCGAGGGTGCAGGATCCTCCCTTGAGGACATCCCAGTGGTAAGGGAGTTTCCAGATGTGTTTTCAGATGAGATCCCCGGTATGCCGCCCCTTAGGGAGGTGGAGTTCCACATTGACCTAAACCCTGGAGCCACACCTATCTCTACGGCACCTTGTCGGATGACACCGGCAGTATTCATGGATCTCATGAACAGGGTTTTCAAGCCCTACTTAGATCAATTTGTGGTGATATTCATAGACGATATTCTAATCTACTTAAGGACCCCAGAGGAGCATGCTCACCATCTACGGATAGCCCTGGAAGTATTAAGGAGAAATGAGTTGTACGCCAAATTTTCGAAGTGTGAGTTTTCGTTGAGTAAGGTGGCATTTTTGAGACGCGTAGTGTCCAACAAGGGGGTGTCTGTGGACCCCCAAAAGATAGAGGTTGTGATGAACTGGCCTAGACCTAAGAACCCGACGGAAGTGAGGAATTTCTTAGGCTTGGCGGAATACTATCGCAGATTTGCCTAAAATTTCTCGAAGATTACCACCCCGCTCACTAACTTGACCAGGAAGGTCACTATATATGAATGGACAGAATAGTGTGAGGAGGCATTCCAGGAGCTTGAGAAGAGACTGATGAGTGCGCTGATACGAGCCTTACTTACCAGTGACAAGGATTTTATGGTGCATAGTGATGCCTCAAGGAGTGGATTGTGATGTGTACTAATACAAGAGGGTAGCTTACACCTTGCTACAATTGAAGACTCATAAGTAAGACTACCCGACTCACGACCTGAAGTTAGCGGCTATTGCATTTGCGCTTAAGATCTTGAGGCATTACCTGTACGGGGTGCGTTGTAAGGTTTTCACTAATCACCAGAGTTTGAAATACCTTTTTGCACAAAAGGATCTGAATCTAAGATAGATAAGGTGGTTGGAATTCCTGAAAGACTATGATGTCCGTTTCCAGTATCATCCGCAAAAGGCTAATGTAGCGGCGGATGCATTGAGTCGCCGACTGTACCTAGCACTAAGCTGCTTACTAGCACTTTCGAATGAGTTGTTTGAGGAATTTCGGAAGTTGGAACTTAATGTAATTACCCCGAGGGCCAAACCTATGCTTTGCGCCTTGGAAGCACAGCCGATCGTCGTAGAGAAAATTCGAGTAGCCCAGACTATGGACTCTCAACTCCAGCGGATCAGGGAGAAAATATTGATGGGGAAGGAACCCAGGTTCATAATCTATGAAGTTGGTACCATCCCTTTCTGATAAATGGGTGTGTGTCCCAACAGTCGGAGCACTTAAGAAGAAAATCTTAAATGAAGGTCACAGTACTTCACACTCAGCGCACCCTAGGGAAAATATGCTATATGAGGACCTGAAGATTTTAGTGGAGTAACATGAAATAAGAAGTGACAGAGTATGTGGCAAAGAGCCTAAACTATCAGCGAGTACAATGCAATTTGGGTCATAGTAGATAGACTCACGAAGACGGCATATTTTATTGTCATGAGGAATACTTGGACCCTGGATCAGTTAGCTCGAGCATACATCGAGGAGATAGTACGGTTGGACGGGGTACCCAGTTCCATAGTGTCAGCTAGGGACACCAGATTCCAGTCGGGACTTTGGCAGAAGCTACGAGAAGCATTTCAGATGCTATTACATTTTAGTACTGCCTTTCACCCTGCTACGGGCGGGCTGACAGAATGCACTATTCAAACATTAGAAGATATACTAAGGGATTGCGCCTTGGACTTTAAGAGCTTGTGGGACGAGCAGCTGGCACTGATCGAGTTCTCCTATAACAACAGTTACCATGCGAGTATTAGCATGGCCCCTTACGAGGCGCTGCATGGGAGGAGATGCAGAACTCCGCTCTATTGGCATGAGATCGATGAAGCTTTAACTATTAGGCTAGAGTTATTCCAAGCCACCATGGATAAAATAAGAGTAATCCAGGAATGAATAAGGAACACCCAGAGCCGCTAAAAGAGCTATGCCGACCGCAGGCGTAGGCCCCTTGAGTTCCAAATAGGAGATAAGGTATTTCTCCGAGTTTCCCTAACCAAGGGAGTCACGAGATTTGGGATAACGGGAAACCTTAGCCTGAGGTACATCAGGTCGTATCCAGTCATACAGAGAGTTGGGGAAATAGCATATCGACTGGAGCTACCATCCGAACTTCCAAGAGTACATAATGTATTCCACGTGTTGCAGTTATAGAAGTGCCTTCCAGATCCCTCACACATAATCAAGCCTGAACCTCCATAGCTCCAAGAAGACCTGTCCTACGAGGAACAGCCTGTACGAATTCTGCATCGATGGGAAAAACACCTCCATAGGCAGACGGTGCTCCCAGTGAAGGTTGTTGAGGCCAATCATGAGATGTCTGAAACCGCTTAGGAGCCGGAGTAGGAGATGCAAGACAAATACCCTCACTTATTGCTATGACCAGGTGCGTATAAGTTCTGAGGATGAAACTTTTTAAATTGGATAGTATGTAAAACCTCGGAATTTCATTTTCATAATGGTAGTGAAAATTCATTTTCGTAATGGGAAGTGCGTCTCAGCTTAGTGAAGTTTCGAAGACGAAACTTTCTTAAGTGGGGTAGTATGTAAAACCTCGAAAAATTAAATTAGGAGATCGTATAACGTGGACCAGCATTCGGAATCCAAATCATTCTAAATCTCTTTCGCCACGGGTTGTGGTTCTTTTAAAATTTTTACACGACAAAAATTTATTTATTTTTCATCCGAGCTATTTTTGTTCTTTTCCTCGATTTAATTATTTGCATATTTTGCTTCATAACTCAAATATTTACTTTGCTCCTTTATTTATCCCTCCCATCTACATTATTTTGAAATTTAATTTTTCCCTCCTAAATTCACCCAAATCAAACCCTAGAATATATTTTATTTTCATTCCCCGTTTATTTTCTTTCCTTTCTTTTTTTTTTCTGTTTCCTTTATTATTCCTCACGACCCGACTTCCCCCCCAAAATCCTAGTCGAGTTCTTCCCCCTCCCCCACGCCATCTCTCACTCTCTTCCTCTTGTTTTCTCTCTTCTCTCTCTCCCCCTCTCGTTCTCTCTCTTCTCTCTCTCTCACTCTCGTCTGTTTCTCCCTCCCTTTCAAGCACCGCCACCACTGTTGACCAACACATCACCACCGGTCCCCTTGGTGGTAAGCGGGGTGCACCATGCACCCCATGCCAAAATATATGTGTGTGTGTGTGTGTATGTGTATATATATATATATTGGGTTCTCTTGTATTTTCCTCCTAAACTCATGATTTTGATGTGAGATTTCAAGTATAAGGCGGTTGATTTGAATTTGTATAATTTTTCAGATTTGAGACCTCAAAGGGGTGCGTTTCAATCGTTTCTTCTTCGAAATCGCATCAAGGTGAGTGTGCAACGTGTTTCTTCCATTCTTGATGCCAATTTTAGATTTTTCCTTAACTTAGATGACTTGGGTTAGGGGAAGATCATCAGGTTTCACATTGGGTTGTCATGAGGATTAGCAACATGGATATTGAGGGGAAAGGATTGGGTCTTGGGTTTGAAATTGGTAAGAACAAGCCATTGGTTAAGGGCAGAAAATTGACGGATCTTTAAAAATTTATTACTACTAACCTACTGGTCTAAAAATCATAAAGATTGGAGGGTAGATGAGCCAAGGCGTGTTCTGCACTATGTCTTTTGAATCAGGGATTTCAACTTGTGGAATGAGGTATGGTCTGTTTACCAGAGACTGTCAAAATTGGGATGGTCAGAGATAGTTGGCATGTTTTAGGATTTTTGACCTAGCTACATTGGAAAATAGCAAAATCACTAAACATAAAAGTTATAGTAGACAAGCACATCTTTCTGTAATGAGCAAGAAGTTGAATTTTGGATGTTGGGTGTTAAAGTTATAGGGTTGGAAAATCAAGTTAGGAAATTGGAGCAGAACCTGCTGGTTGGGAAAGAGGGCTGCATTGATGTTAATTTTGGAAATTTTCTCAGGACAGGTCAGTTTGCCAAAAATTATGAAACTTTTAGGGTGGATGTTTCAGGATGTGCTGCATAACCTTCTTTTTGAATCGAGCAAATTGGAGTAGCATGGCCCAAGTTATAGTCAAGTCACCACAGACTGTCCAGATCAAGACAGTTAGTGGCACCGCTGAAATAAATAAGAAAACTGCCTAGTTAAAGCTAGAATCGGGTGAAGCCCTAAACATGACAAGTGCAGAGGACAAACCAAAATTTCTGTATTGGACTAGAAATTGGAATTTAGGCATTAGGGACAGAAGTTATGGGTTATAGAAAGGTACCCAGATTTTAGTCAAATCTTAATCCTGGTTGGGCTTCAGATTGGGGGCCCTAAAAGTTGGAGTAAAATTCTAGAAAAATTTTGGAAGTAAGGTTAGGGCTAGAGGTGCAATCTATATGAGCTTGACTAAATATGGGTGATGTGTTGGCCCAAGTACGGAGCAGTAACTTCGAGATTGTAACCGAGCCCATAACCTTGTACGGTATCCTGATAACAATCATGCCCCAACCCTTCCCCGAGTTGTTTGAAATCGTGCATGCTTTGAACATGGTAAGAATTGCTATGTTTACTGATTGAATAGCATGAGTTAATTGAATGTGGCTGTGTAGCAGAATCTAAATGATGTGACATGTTAAGGAATTGCGACTTGGTAATGTTGTGTTGGAAATCTAAGATTTAATTACTGTAGTGATGACCTTGGGGAAATGGGTTGAGACTGAATGAACCTTTCATGTTAGATCTATCTTTAATAAAGAAAAGGGTAACAGTAACTGTAAAAGCTGAGCTGGGTTAGATCTAATCTGACCGTGTGGATTGAAGGCCATTAGCCCTCCCCCGGAAACTAGTGCATGCATGTAAGCGGCCACGTGCCCTTCTGGGAAGTGGGCCAAGTCAGCGGTAACCATCCCTGGTAGTGGTATGCCAAGAAAGGATTAAGCGATAACCGCCATAGTAAGTGGTAGACTAGGATCGAGTTAAACAGCTGTGTTGAACCTAAGCACAAGACATGAGACCCAGTGGGATTACTCACCTTAAATCTGACAGTCGTGATCTGGATCATAGATTATAAATGTACATCACTGAGGCCTGGTAACCATGAAAGATTATGTTAATGAGAAGTGTGTCCTTGAAGTCTTGTTGATGCCCCTGCCCCCTTAAAATATTTTCAAAATGAATTTGTGTGCGTAGTTGACTATTAGGGACGATTGTTTGCTGAGTTTATCTCACTTTTATAAAACGATTTATTTTTAGGTGATTTAGTTGTGCATGGGACTGCGGATTGAAAGTAGAGCAAGGCCTTGGCACCTGAGTTGAAGAAGATGTAAGCTTAATAGTTTTTCTTAAAACAAAGACATTGTTAACAACTGTTTTAAATTAATCGTGACATCAAAGTTGAACCCTTTGTTAAAGCTGAAGTGTTATTAAGGAATGTTTTTTTAATTGTTCTCGATATCTAACCTGGTATTTCCAAGAAGGAAATACGGAAATAACACCCCAATTTAGGTTTCGCTGCTACATAGGATAAGGATTAGTAATAAAGAAATGAAATTGGAAACCCGGGGTATTACAATACTACTCTGTACCATCAAATACCGGACGGTACCAGCACACTAAAATTCCAACTTTTTTGTCCTTTAATATTTTTGGTTTTTTGAAATTCAAAACGGTATGAGCCCGGTACAACGGTATATAAATCCGATATATTTTGTTCAAGTAAAAAAGTGGTACAATGTTTATGACTTTGATATATAGTGAACAATTAGCTAATAATATATCCCTTAAATGCATAACAGGATGAAAATAACTGCATATTTTAATAATAAATTGAAACTACTATTTTAAATTTTTTAACTGTTTATTTAGGAAAATTAAAAAGACTGCTTATCTTTAAAAACTAACAACTCATTATTGTAGTAATTTCTAATTTGTGTTTCATACCTATGGGTTTACATAAATTAATAAACTTAAATTGTAATATGTGCAGTCACAAGCTGAGCTTACATTATGTGCCATATTAGACAATAACCTAGAAAAGCCATGGGCATTTGTCGTAGAGCCTCCTCGATTAGGTGAAATCGAACCCTCTATCAATGTCATTACAATAGTTGATTGGGAGAAAGAAGTTTCTTTTTTGAGGTATCGCGATGATAGTTATTTCTCTAGGTGACAAAAATATAAGCATATACATTTCATTCTACCTCTGCGTTTATATGTTTCAATTCTAATTATAACTATATTTTTTTCTTAATACAGCTTGAAGAAAAATCGATGTAGCATTGCCTTTGCTTAACTCCCATGCCATCTGCCTTAGTTCATTCTTATTTTCATTGTAGTTTACACTTGAACATGGGATTCATTCAATTAAACATTTTGCAGTCTTGGAGATTTTATTTCATGTTACGCACTACGTAATTATTTTCTTCAAATCTTATGCCTCCATCATGTTTTCACTACTTACCCCATATCTTAAGTTTGATCTAATAATATTCGATGATAATTTCAAAGTATCATCATGTTCTCATGCACAAAGCAACCTCTCATAACTTTTACGCTTATTTCACTTGCGGAGTAAAGTAATTAGGTAAACATGTGAACTAATGTCTTAGAAATTTCTTGATAGACTATGGCTCTAAATCAGGGTAAACTATATTACTGTCTATATAATTGTTAGGAATAAATGTTTATAAGAATGTGGCACATGAACTAATTTTTCTACCGATTTGTCCACTATTTCGTTATCCCCGGGCAACGCACAGATCTTAACTAGTAAGAATAAAAAGGGAAAATTTTATTGGCTAGCAACTTCTTTTCCATAAATGGCATAAGTACATGCATAAGACAAATACAAATTAAGATATTTTAGATTTTATGTATATAGTAGTGGTATAAACACCGTACTATACCGCCTGATACCAACAGAAATGTAGTGCATCGGTTAAGAAATGGTAGAAATTATTGTCTGGTATTGTACCGATCACATACAAGTCAATACCTGTAAAACCTCAGAAAATTAAATTGGCAGATCGTCTGACATGGACCAACATTCGTAATCTAAGTCGCTCTAAATCTCTTTCGCTGCAAGTTGTGGTTCTTTTAAAATTTTTACACGAGAAAAATTTATGTATTTTTCATCCGGGCTATTTTTGTTCTTTTCCTCGATTTAATTATTTATGTGTTTTACTTCATAGCTTAACTATTTATTTCGCTAATTTATTTTTCCCTCCCATGTACATCATTTTGAAATTCAATTTTTTCCTCCCAAATTCATCCAAACCAAATCCTAGAATATATTTTATTTTCCTTCCCCGTTTATTTTCTTTCCTTTCTTTTTTTTTCTTTTTCTGTTTCCTTTATTATTCCCTACGACCTGGCTTCTCCCCCTTAAAACCCCAACCAAGTTCTTCCCCCCCACGCCATCTCTCACTCTCTTCCTCTCGTTCTCTCTCTTCTCTCTCTCCCTCTCATCTCCTTCTCTCTCCCTCTCAAGCACCGCCACCACCGTCGACCCCCACATCACCGTCGGTCCCTTGGTGGTAAGTGGGGTGCCCCATGCACCCCATGCAAATATATATATATATATATATATATATATATATATATATATATATATATATATATATATATATATAGGGTTCTTTTGTATTTTCCTTCTAAACTTATGATTTTGATGTGAGATTTTAAGTATAAGGCGTTTGATTCGAATTTATATGATTTTTCAAATTTGAGACCTCAAAGGTGTGACGATTCAATCGTTTCTTCTTCGAAATCGCATCAAGGTGGGTATGCAACGTTTTTCTTGCATTCTTGATACCAATTGTAGATTTTTCCTTGACTTAGACAACTTGGGTCAGGGGAAGGGTCGTTAGGTTTCACGTTGGGTTGTCACGACGTTTAGCAACGTGGATATTAAGGGGAAAGGATCGGATCTTGGGTTTGAAATTAGTGAGAACAAGCCACTGGTTAAGGGCAGCAAATTTATGGGTCTTTAAAAATTTGTTTCCGCTGACCTACTAGTCTAAAAATCATTAAGATTAGAGGGTAGATGGGTCGAGGAGTCTTCCGTACTATGCCTTTTGAATCAAGGGATTTTGACTTGTATGAATGAGTTATGGTCTGTTTACCAGAGACTATCAAAACTGGTACAGTCACGGATAGTTGGCATGTTTTAGGATTTTTAACCTTGCTACAGCGAGAAATAGCGAAATAACTAAATATGAACATTGTAGCAGACAAGCACATCTTTCTGTAATGGACAATAAGTTAAATTTTGGATGTCGGGTGCTAAAGTTATGGGGTTGGAAATTTGAGTTAGGAGATTGGGGCAGAACCTGCTAGTCTGGAAAGAGGGCTGCACCGACATTAACTTTGAAAATTTGCTCAGAGCGGGTGAGTTTGCCAAAAATCGTGAAACTTTTAGGGTGGATGTGTCAGGTTGTGCTGCATAACCTCATTTATGAATCAAGCAAGTTGGGGTAGCGTGGCCCAAGTTATAGTCAAGTCACCACAGACTGTCCAGACCAAAACAGTCAGTGACACTGCTGAAAACGACCTAGTTTGGGCTAGAATTGATGAAATTCTAAACATGATAGTTGTAGAGCACCGACCAAACTTTCTGTATTGGGCTAGAAATTGCAATTTGGGCATTGGGGGCAGAAGTTATGGGTTCTGGAATGAGACCCAGATTCTAGTCGAATTTGGAACCTGGTTAGGCTTCAGATTGGGGGCCCTAAAAGTAGGAGTAAAATGCTAGAAAAATTTTGGAAGTACGGCCAAGGTTAGGGGTGATATCTATTTAAGTTTGGACTGAGTGTGGGCTATATGTTGGCCCAGCTGCGAAGCAGTAAATTTAAGACAAGAACTGAGCCCGTAAATTTGTACGGTATCCGGGTAACAATCATGCCCTAACCCTTCCCCGAGTTGCTTGAAATCATGTGTGCTTTAAATATGGTAAGAATTCCCCTGTTTACTAATTGAATGAAATAATAGTATGAGTTAATTGAATGTGGCTGTGTAGAAGAATCGGAATGATGTGATATGTTAAGGAATTGCGACTTGGTAATGTTGTATTGGAAATCCAAGATTTAATTGCTGTAGTGAGGACCTTGTGGAAATTGGTTGATTCTAAATGAACCTTTAATTTCATGCTAAATCAATCTTTAATAACAGAAGAGTAGTAATAACTGTAAAGGCTGAGCTGGGTGAGATTTAATCTGACCGTGTGGATTTAAGGCCATTAGCCTTCCTTGGGAAACTAGTACATACATGTGAGCAGCCACGTGCCCTTCTGGGACATGGGTCAGCTTAGCGGTAACCATCCCCAGTGATGGTAGGCTAGGAAAAGGTTAAGCAGTGACCGTCATAGTAAGCGCTAGACCAGGATCGAGTTAAGCACTGCATTGAACCCAAGCGAAGGCCATAAGAACCAATGTGGCCGCTCACCCTAAATCTATCTATCGTGATCTGGATCATAGATTATAAATGTACATCACTGAGGTCTAGCAACCATGAAAGATTATGTTAATAGGAAGTGTGTCTTAGAAGTCTTGCTAATGCCCCTACCCCTTAAAATATTTTCAAAATGAATTTGTGTGCATAATTGACTATTAGAGGTGATTATTTACTGAGTTTATCTCACTTTTATGAAATGTTTTGCTTTCAGGTGATTTAGTTATGCATGGGACTCAGGGACTGAAAGTAGAGTGAGGCACTGATGCCAGAGTTGAAGAAGATGCAAGCTTAATAGTTTTTCTTAAAACACAGACATTGTTATCAGCTGTTTTAAATTAGTTGTGACATCAAAATTGAACCCTTTGTTAAAGTTGAAATGTTATTAAGGAATGTTATATTAATTGCTCTCGATATCCAGCCTGGTATTTTCAAGAAGGAAATACAGCGATAACACCCCAATTCAGGTTCCACTACCACGTAGGATATGGATTAGTAATAAAGAAATAAAATTAGAAACCCGGGGTGTCATAAAGTGGTATCAGAGCTCAAGTTAACTGATCTGAAGGCTCGTCTAAAAGACTGTAAGAAGCTAAAAACTAAAACTGGTAGACCTAAGGACTACTCAGAGTGCGAGTGCAGGGCAGGGAGGGGAGCATATTTGCATATGTTTGATTATTGGCCTGTTACCATGCAATTGATGTGAACCTACTAATGTATAAGATGAACTGGACCCACCACTGTGGTTGTATGGGGTAGCGCTGCCACTATGAAAGGATGGGGAAGCTGCCCAAAGTCAGCCTAGAAAGCCACTTAGGGCGGATCCACACTTTTCTACAGGAGAGACTGGCTGAAATCCAAAAGATTGCTTGAGGTTTGACCACAATCAAGCCCTTTTCTGCATTAAGACCCTTCTTCTTGACCCGCTGTGGCCTTACAAGGCTAGAGAATTACACCCTCAGGATAGGCCATTTCACTTTGCTGGAGGGTGCTACCTGTGAAAGTGAGAGCCGATGGGGATGACTACGGATGGATTGGTCGACTACCTTAGAGACATAGATCCCTATGATGAGCCTCTTACCGCTGATACTAAGGATGACACCCCACGCCCACCACCAGAGAGGACAGTAAAGATGATGAGTCTGATGGGAAGAATGAGCTTAGAGGCACTGAGGATGAGCTGGAGGCAGAACCCATTGCAGAGGGTGGCCCTGGAGAAGCACCTTCAGTTGAATATGAATCCGGCGAAGACTCGAGGGTGAGGAGCCCTCAGCTAAGCATGAACCCGAAGAGGACCCTATGGATGAGGAACTCCCTGAGGAAGATCTAGAGGAAAACCCCATGGAGGAACCTTTAGAGGAGAGTGACCCTAAGGAGGACCCCACAGAGGAAGAAGACCCCGAGGGAGAGCTAGAGAAAGAGTCTTTAGAGAATGAAGAACCTAAGGAGGACCCCTTAGAGGGTGAGGACCCGAAGGAAGAACAGCTAATGGAGGAAGACCAGGAAGAAGTCCCATATGAGGACCAACCTGAGCCTGAGGTTCCCCTGCTAGAAGCGGGGTAGGTGTGGTTGAATGTGTAGGGGTGCCTGTCCACTGGATGCTTTCGACCAGTAGAAGTTAATAGTTGCTTAAGAGTGACGTTTCCCAAGACTATGTTGTTTAGTTTCTTTTCATTTATGTTGTGAAGCCGCTGTAGACTAATAAAAATTTCAGCTATGATGTAATGGAAATTACTAGTGTGCACCACTTATGATTTTCAAATTTTATGCAATGAAATCGTTTGGATTATTTGAATACCAACGTTCTCTATTTATGAAGTGTGTGAATCACGTGAACGTGATGCCGATATAATGTGAAATGCATGAGCATGTGATGTAGTGGTTGTGCCACGTGGGTGTGGTAATCTGCTGTGATCGAACACCTATCAAATGTTGCATGATCCATTAGCATGTAGTGCGTATTAAACTCTAGTAGCATGTTAAGAAATAAACTATTAGGAGAGGAGCTAAACCTAACTTATTTCCCAAATAGGATGGCGGGAAATAACAACGATGAATCCAAACTTGACCCCACCATGTTACGAGGGTCCCTGTGATCCCGAACATTCCCATGTCGAGCTTTAGGGAGCAGTTGGAGGCCTTACGCCCTTGGAACGGGAACAGGTCCCGTAGTGAGGTAGACGAGACCAATCCGCCTACTCGAGCAGACCTCACCAATATGCTACTACTAGAGCTATTGCAGAAGTAAGGGGGCAATCACGGCTTCAAAACAAACAACTGTGAAAGCTGATGGAGGTCCGGGAGAAGAAGGTCAAGGAAGATAATTCTTACGTGTTCAAGAGATTCACGAACCACCACCCATCCATTTATTATGGCACCCCCGACCCCAAGACTTTTGAGGATTGGATTAGGGGTATGGAGAAACTATTCGACGCACTCTAATGCCTCGAGGAGTGGAAAGTGGGTTTCGTTGTATTTTATATGAAGGATAAGGCCGATCTATGGTAGGCCACCGTGAGGGAAAGACAATACAAGCCTGGGTTTGGTTGGAACAAGTTCAAGAAAATTATTAAGGATCATTTTTACCCCATCTCCCTCTAGAAGGCCAATGAAGGCGAATTCATCCAACTGCGGCAAGGTAGCATGAGTGTACTTAAGCACGCCTCAAAATTTATGGAGTTCTCACAATTTGCCCCAGCCTTCGTAGCTGACGAAAGGTTGAAGATGAACTAGTTCGAGGCCGGGCTAAACCCGACCATCAAAGAGGGGATTTCGGTACATCAGTACACCTCCTACATTGACCTATATGACACTGTGGTCAATGTAGAAAGGGCACTGAAGGAGCGGAGTAACTATTTTAATGAGCAGTGGGGAACTAAGAGAAAAGGGGACAACCGAGGCAACTTTCAAGCGTAAGAGCAGTACCGTCGACCTGTCCGAAATCAGTACTCGAATAATAGTACACGTGGAGGCTAGCACCCCAACGCACGGCCTAAGGTAACCAACAACGCTATGGAAAGTTGGGGCACTATGCCAGGGAATGTCGATCAGTCAAGAGGTGTTTTCGTTGCGAAAGCCCTCAACACCAGGTTCGAGACTGCCTGCTCCCTCCACCTCCTACTGGTCAAGGATAAGGGCAAGGCCAGGCATAACGATAAGGACAAGGACAGCGACCCCAGTAACCATATCAGAATAGGGGTGGGCAGGCGGCCAACCCCACCCAGCAGAATCGGGCACCTCAACAAGTCCAGGCCCGACCTCCCCACCAACCGTCTCAGAACAATGGGGGCAGAGTTTATGTGATGCGCAAGGAGGAAGCGAAGGATGCTCCCAATGTTGTGACAGGTACTTTCTTTATCCTAACTCAGCCGATAGATGTTTTGTTTGATTCAGGTGTTACATACTCCTTTATTTCTGTTAAACTGGTTGAGTCATTAAGACTAGTTCCCACCCGTAAATCTTTATTGTAATTTGTGATTCTCCCTGATGGAAAGACTGTGACGTGTGAGGAGTTATATGAGGATTGCCCTCTTAGAATGTATGAGTACAAGTTCTTGGCAGACTTATATGGGTTTGAGCTAACTAACTTTGAGGTTATCTTAAGAATGGACTGGTTAACTAAGTATCCGGCTCAAATAGATTGTCCAAGATGAAGGATCACCCTAGAGGAACCCAATGTGGAGAAGGTCGTGTATAAGGGCCAGAGACCGGGAATGAAAGTGAAATTAATTTCGGTGACGAAGGCCCGCAGGTTATTAGGTAGAGGATATGAGGGATCTCTGTGCAACGTAGTGAAAATCGAGGGTGTAGGATCCCCCCTTTAGGACATCCCAGTAGTGAGGGAGTTTTTAGATGAGATCTCCGGTATTTCACCCCTTAGGGAGGTGGAGTTTCACATTGACCTAAACGTTGGAGCCAGACCTATCTCTATGGCACGTTATCGGATGGTGCCTGCAGTATTCATGGATCTCATGGATAGGGTCTTCAAACCCTACTTTGATTAATTTGTGGTGGTGTTCATAGATGATATCCTGATCTACTTGACGACCCTAGAAGAGCATGTCCACATCTATGGACAGCCCTGAAAGTATTAAGGAGAAATGAGTTGTATGCTAAATTTTCAAAGTGTGAGTTTTGGTTGAGTAAAATGGCATTTTTGGAACACGTAGTGTTCCACGAGGGGGTGTTTGTGGACCCCAAAAGATAGAGACTATGATGAGCTGGCCTCGACCTAAGAACCCGACGGAAGTGAGGAGTTTCTTAGGCTTGGTGGGATACTATCGCAGATTTGTCCCAAATTTCTCAAAGATTGTCACCCTACTTACCAACTTGACAAGGAAGGTCACTATGTATGAATGGACGGAACAGTGTGAGCAGGTGGTCTAGGAGCTTAAGAAGAGACTGACAAGTGCGCCGATACTGGCCTTACCTATCAGTGATAAGGATTTTGTGGTGTATAGTGATGCCTCGAGGAGTGCATTGGGATGTGTACTAATACAAGAGGGTAGTTTACACCTTGCGACATTTGAAGACTCATGAGCGAAACTACCCGACTCACGACCTGGAGTTAGTAGTTGTCGTGTTTGTGCTTAAGATCTCGAGGTATTACCTGTACGGGGTATATTGTGAGGTTTTCACTAATCACCAGAGTTTAAAATACCTTTTTTCACGAAAGGATCTTAATTTGAGACAGACAATGTGGTTGGAATTCCTAAAAGAATACGATATCCATTTCCAGTATCATCTGGGAAAGGCTAATGTAATGGCGGATGCATTGAGTCGTCGACCGTACCCAGCACTGAGCTACTTACTAGCACTTCCGAATGAGTTGTGTGAGGAATTTTGAAAATTGGAACTTAACGTAATTACCCCGAGGGCCAAAGCTATGCTTTGCACCTCAGAAGCGCAGCCGACCCTCATAGAGGAAATTCGAGTAGCCCAGACTATGGACCCTCAACTCGAACAAATCAAGGAGAAAATATTGGTGGGATAGGCACCCGGGTTTGTAATCCATGAAGATGGTACCATCCGTTTCCATAACCAAGTGTGTGTCCTAGCAGTCAGAGCACTTAAGAAGAAAATCCTAGATGAAGGTCACAGTACTCCACACTCAGTGCACCCTGGGGGAAATAAGCTATATAACGACCTGAAGTGAACATTTTGGTGGAGTAACATGAAACAAGATGTGGCGGAATATGTGGCAAAGTGCCTAACCTATCAGCGAGCACAATGCAATTTGGGTCACAGTGGATAGACTCATGAAGACAGCACATTTTATAGCCATGAGGAATATTTAGACCCTGGATCAGTTAGCTCGACCGTACATCGAGGAGATAGTATGGTTGCACGAGATACCCAGTTTTATAGTATCAGATCGGGACACCAGATTCCAGTCAGGATTCTGGTAAAAGCTACAAGAAGCATTTGGGACGCTATTACATTTTAGTACTGCCTTTCACCTCACTAGGGATGGGCAGACAGAACACATTATTCAAACATTAGAAGATATGCTAAGGGATTGCGCCTTGGACTTTAAGTGCTTGTGGGATGAATAGCTGGCACTGATCGAATTCTCCGATAACAACAGTCACCACGGGAGTATTAGCATGGCCCCATACGAGGCACTGTATGGGAGGAGATACAAAATTCACTCTGTTGGTAGGAGATCGATGAAGCTTTGACTATTGGGCTGGAGTTGATCTAAGTAACCACTGATAAAATAAGAGTGGTCCAGTAACGAATAAGGGCCGCCCAGAGCCACTAAAAGAGCTATGCTGATCAGAGGCATAGGCCCCTTGAGTTCCAAATAGGAGATTAGGTATTTCTCCGAGTTTCCCCAACTAAGGGAGTCACGAGATTTGAGATGGCGGGAAAGCTTAGCCTGAGGTACATCGGGCCGTACCCAGTCGTACAGAGAGTTGGGGAAATAGCATATTGACTGGAGCTATCACCCGAACTTCCAAGAATGCATAATGTGTTCCATGTGTCATAGTTACGGAAATATATTCTAGATCCCTCACACATAATCGAGCCTGATCCTATACATCTCCAAGAACACCTGTTGTACGAGGAACAGCCTGTACAGATTCTGGATCAGCGAGAAACGCACCTCCGTAGGAAGATGGTGCCTATACTGAAGGTCCTTTAGGCCAATCATGAGATGTCTAAAGCCACTTGGGAGCAGGAGCAGGAGATGCAAGACAAATACCCTAACTTATTCCTATGACCAAGTGTGTACAAGTTTCGAGGATGAAACTTTTTAAGTGGGGTAGTATGTAAAACCCCGGAATTTCATTTTCGTAATAATAGTGGAAATTCATTTTCGTAATGGTAAGAGTGTTGCAACTTAGTGAAGTTTCAAGGATGAAACTTTCTTAAGTGGGGTAGTATGTAAAACCCCGGAAATTAAATTGGGAAATCGTGTGACGTGAATTAACCTTTGTACTCCAGGTCATTCTAAATCTCTTTCGCCACGGGTTTCTTTTAAATTTTGACACGACAAAAAAATTTATTTTTCGTCTAGGCTATTTTTGTTCTTTTTCTCGATTTAATTATTTGCGTATTTTACTTCAACTCAACTATTTATTTCACCCATTTATTTTTCCCTCCTATCTACATTATTTTGAAATTCAATTTTTTCCTTCCAAATTCACCCAAATCAAACCCTAGAATATATTTTATTTTCCTTCCCTGTTTATTTTCTTTCCTTTCTTTGTTTTTCTTTTTCTGTTTCCTTTATTATTCCACACGACCCGACTTCTCCCCCCAAAACACTAGCCGAGTTCTTCCCCCTCCCCCACGCTATCTCTCGCTCTCTTTCTCTCGTTCTCTCTCTCTTCTCTCTCTCCCCCCCCTCTTGTCTCTTTCTCTCTCTCTCTCTCAAGCACCGCCGCCACTATCGACCACTACATCACTGCCAGTCCCCTTGGTGGTAAGTGGCGTGCACCATGCACCCCAACCAAATATATATATATATATATATATATATATATATATATTGGGTTCTCTTGTATTTTCCTCCTAAACTCATGATTTTGATGTGAGATTTTAAGTATAAGGCGTTTGATTTGAATTTATATGATTTTTCAGATTTGAGACCTCAAAGGTGTGACATTTCAATCCTTTCTTCTGCAAAATTGCATCAAGGTGAGTGTGCAATGTTTTTCTTGCATTCTTGATACCAATTTTAGATTTTTTTCTTGACTTAGATGACTTGGGTTAGGGGAAGGATCATTAGGTTTCAAGGTGGATTGTCACGAGGATTAGCAACGTGGATATTGAGGGGAATGGATCGGATCTTGGGTTTGAAATTATTGAGGACAAGCCACTGGTAAGGGCAGAAAATTAACGAATCTTTAAAATTTATTCCTACTGACCTACAAGTCTAAAAATCATAAACATTGAACGGTAGATGGATCGAGCGTTTTCTGCACTATGCCTTTTGAATCAAGGGATTTCGGCTGGTATGCAATAAGTTATGGTCTGTTTACCAGAGACTGTCAAAACTGGGATAGTTAGAGATAGTTGGCATGTTTTAGGATCTTTAACCTAGCTGCATCAGGAAATAGCAAAATCACTAAACACAGATGTTGTAGTAGACAATCACATCTTTCTATAATGGGCAAGAAGTTAAATTTTGGATGTCGAGTGTTAAAGTTATGGGGTTGGAAATTTGAGTTAGGAAATTAGGGCAGAAGCTGTTGGTTTGAAAAGAGGGCTACACTGACGTTAACTTTGGAAATTTGCTCAGGACAGGTCAGCTTGTCAAAAATCATGAAACTTTTAGGGTGGATGCTTCAGGATGTGCCACATAACCTCATTTTTGAATCGAGCAAATTGGGATAGGGAGGCCTAAGGTATAGTCAAGTTACCACGGACTGTCTAGACCAAGACAGTCAGTGGAAACATTGAAAGAAATAAGAAAACGACCAAGTTCAAGCTAAAACCTTGAACATTACAAATGTAGAGGACGCACCAGACTTTCTGCATTGGGCTAGAAATTGGAATTTGGGTATTAGGGGCAGAAGTTATGGGTTATAGAAAGGGACCTAGATTCTAGTCAAATCTAGATCCTAGTTGGGCTTCAGATTGGTGGCCTTAAAAGTAGGAGTAAAATTCTAGAAAAACTTTGGAAGAAAGGCTAGGGCTAGGGGTGCAATCTATTTGAGTTTAACTGAGTGTAGGCTATGCGTTGGCCTAGGTGCAGAGCAGTAACTTCGAGATAGTAACCGAGCCCTTAACTTTGTATGGTATCCAGGTAACAATCATGCCCTAACCCTTCCCCGAGTTGTTTGAAATCGTGCGTGCTTTGAACATGGCAAGAATTGCTCCATTTACTGATTGAACGAAATAATAGCATGAGTTAATTGACTGTGGCTACGTAGCAGAATCTGAACGATATGATATGTTAAGAAATTACGACTTGGTAATGTTGTGTTAGAAATCTAAGATTTAATTGCTGTAGTGATGACCTTGGGGAAATGGGTTGAGGCTAAATGAACCTTTTATGTTAAATTGATCTTTAATAAAGGGAATGGTAACAGTAACTCTAAAGGCTAAGCTGGGTGAGATTTAATCTGACCGTGTGGATTGAAAGTCATTAGCCTTCTTCGGAAAACTAGTGCATGCATGTAAGCCGCCACGTGCCCTTCTGGAACATAGGCTAAGTTAGCGGTGACGATCCCCGATGGTGGTATGCCAGGAAAGTGTTAAGTGGTAATCGCCATAGAAGTAGTAGAGCAGGATCAAGTAAAGCGGCTGCGTTGAACCCAAGTGCAAGTCATGAGACCCAGTGGGGTCGCTCACCTTAAATATGACTGTCGTGATCTAGATCATAGATTATAAATGTACATCACTGAGGTCTGGTAACCATAAAAGATTATGTCAATGAGAAGTGAGTCCTGGAAGTCTTATTGATGCCCCTATCCCTTAAAATATTTTCAAAATGAATTTGTGTGCATGGTTGACTGTTTGGGGTGATTGTTTACTGAGTTTATCTCAGGTTTATAAAATGTTTTGTTTTCAGGTGATTTAATTGTGCATGGGACTGGGGGACTGAAAGTAGAGCAAGGCCCTGATGCCTGAGTTGAAGAAGATGCAAGCTTAATAGTTTTTTTTTAAACAAAGACATTGTTAACAACTGTTTTAAATTAGTCGTGGCATCAAAGTTGAACCCTTTGTTAAAGTTGAAGTGTTATTAAGGAATGTTGTATTAATTGTTCTCGACATCCAGCCTAACATTTCCAAGAAGAAAATACGGCGGTAACGCCCCTATTTAGGTTCCGCCGCCACTAGGATAAGGATTAGTAATAAAGAAATGAAATTGGAGACCCGAGGTATTATAATACCACTCTGTAACGTCAAATATCAGACAGTACCAGTGCACTAAAATTTCAACTTTTTTGTCCCTTAATATTTTTTTGAAATTCAAAATAGTACGAGCCCGATACAACGGTACATAAATTCGATATGTTTCGCTCTTGTAAAAAGTGGTACGATGTTCATGACCTTGATATTTAGTGAAGAATTAGCTAATAATATATCCCCTAATTACTTAAAAGGATGAAAATAACTGCATATTTTAAAAATCAATTAAAACTACTATTTTAAATTTTTTAACTGTTTATTTAGGAAAATTAAAATGACTACTTATCTTTAAAAACTAATAACTCATCATTGTAGTATTTTCTAATTGGTGTTTCACACCTATGGTTTTACACAAATTAATAAACTTAAATTGCAATATATGTAGCGACAAGCTGAGCTTACATTATATGCCATATTGGACGATCACCTAGAAAAGCCATGGGTGTTTGTCGTGGAGCCTCCTTGATTAGGTGAAAAAGAACGCTCTATCGATGTCATTGCATCAGTTGATTGGAAGGAAGAAGTTTCTTTCTTGAGGCAACGCGATGATAGTTATTACTCTAGGTAACAAAAATATAAGCATACACATTTCATTCTACCTTTGCGTTTATATGTTTTAATTCAAATTATGACTATTTTTTTTTTGTTAATACAGGTTGAAGAAGAATCGATGTAGCATTGCCTTTGCTCAACCATGCTATCTGCCTTAATTCATTCTTATTTTCATTATAGTTTACACTTGAACATGTGATTCATTCAATTAAACATTTTGCAGCCTTAGGGATTTCATTGCATATTAAGCACTACCTAATTATTTTCCTCAAATCTTATGCTTCCATCATGTTTTCACTACTTACCCCATATCTTGAGTTTGGTCTAATAGCTATTCGATGATAATTTCAAAGTATCATCATATTCTTATGCACAAAGCAACCTCTCATAATCTTTACTCTTATTTCAGTCGCGGAGTAAAGTAATTAGGTAAATATGTGAACTAATGTCTTAGAAATTTCTTAATAGGCTGTAGCTCTAAATCAAGGTAAGCTGCATTACAATCTATACAATTGCTAGGAATAAATGTTTATAAAAATGTGACATATGAACTAATTTTTCTATCGATTTGTCCACTATTTCTTTATCCCAGGGTAACGCACGGGTCTTAGCTAGTAAGAATAAAAAAGGAAAATCTTATTAGCTAGCAATTTCTTACCCTTAAATGGCATAAGTACATGCATAAGACAAATACGAATTAAGATATTTTAGATTTTGTGTATATCGTAGTGTTATAGACACCATACTGCACTGCCTGATACCGACCGAAACGTACCGTACCAATTAAGAAATGGTACAAGTTAATGTCTGGTATTGTACCGATCACATACAAGTCAATACCGCTCTATACCGTAAAATATCGGACGGTATCGGTACACTAAAATTTCAATTTTTTTGTCCTTTAATATTTTTTATTTTTTAAAATTCAAAATGGTGCGAGCTGAGTACAATGTACATAAATTCGGTATGTTTCGTTCTAGTAAAAAAGCGGTACGATATTTATAACTTTGATATGTAGTGAACAATTAGCTAATGATATATCCCCTAATTACTTAAGAGGATGAAAATAACTGCATATTTTAAAAATCAATTAAAACTACTTCTCTTTAAAAATTAATAACTCAATATTTTAGTATTTTCTAATTGGTGTTTCACACCTATGGGTTTACGTAAATTAATAAACTTAAATTGTAATATATGCAGCCACAAGCTGGGCATACATTATATGTCATATTGTACGATCACTTAGAAAAGCCACTGGCGTTTGTCGTGGGGCCTCCTCGATTAGGTGAAATCGAACCCTCTATTGATGTCATTACATCAATTGATTAGGAGGAAGAAGTTTCTTTCTTGAGGCATCATGATAATAGTTATTTCTCTAGGTAACAAAAATATAAGCATATACATTTCATTCTATCTCTGCATTTATATGTTTCAATTCTAATTATGACTATTTTTTTTTTAAACCGCATGAAGAAGAATCGATGTAGCATTGCCTTTGCTCAACTCCCATGCCATCTGTCTTAATTCATTCTTATTTTCATTATAGTTTACACTTGAACATGTGATTCATTCAATTAAACATTTTGCAGTCTTAGGGATTTCATTTCATATTATGCACTACGTAATTATTTTCTTCAAATCTTATGCTTCCATATTTTTCACTATTTAACCCATATCTTGAGTTCGATCTAATAGCTATTCGATGATAATTTCAAAGTATCATCATGTTCTTATGCACAAAGCAACCCCTCATAATCTTTACTCTTATTTCACTTCTGAAGCAAAGTAATTAGGTAAATATGTGAACTAACGTCTTAGAAATTTGTTGATAGGCTATAGCTCTAAATCTCGGTAAACTATATTACTGTCTATACAATTGTTAGGAGTAAATGTTTATAAAAATGTGACACATGAACTAATTTTTCTATCAATTTGTCCATTATTTCTTTATCCCAAGGGAACACGCGGGTCATAGCTAGTAAGAATAAAAAAGAAAAATCTTATTGGCTAGCAATTTCTTTTCCTTGAATGGCATAAGTACATGCATAAGACAAATATGAATTAAGATATTTTAGATTTTGTGTATATAGCAATGTTACAAATACCGTGCTGTACCACCTGATACCGACCGAAATGTAATGTACCGGTTAAGAAATGGTACAAGTTATTGTCTTGTATTGTACCGATCACATACAAGTCAATACCGCTCTGTACCGTAAAATACAAAACGGTACCAATACACTAAAATTTCAATTTTTTGTCCTTTAATATTTTTTATTTTTTGAAATTCAAAACGGTACGAACCTGATACAATGGTACTTAAATTCAGTATGTTACGTTCCAGTAAAAAAGCGGTAGGATATTTATAACTTTGATATATAGTGAACAATTAGCTAATAATATATCCCCTAATTACTTGAGAGGATGAAAATAATTGCATATTTTAAAAATCAATTAAAAGTACTATTTTAAATTTTTTAGCCGTTTATTTAGGAAAATTAAAATGACTACTTTTCTTTAAAAATTAATAACTCGAATCACTATAAAATTGCCTCTTCAACCCAAAAAAGAGTGCATGCCTTAAAAGTAAAAGCCTTCTTTTGTGTGATAAAAAACAAGTTCTTGTTATTTTAATTCTTAATTTTTAGTCTTATATCAAATTGAAGCCACGTAACTATTGACGCGAAAGAATAAAGCAGGCTCCCATTTTTAAAGGGGTTTTCTTTTTGTTATAATTTTTATAAAGTAACACACACATATACACACACAGATATATATATATATATATATATATATATATATATATATATATATATATATATATGTATAATAGACATACAGATATATTATATATATATATATAAGTATATATATATATATATATATATATATGTGGATATATATCTATGTGTATATATAATATGTTACAACACATACATATACATACATATATATATTACTATATATATATTATGTATATGGGTGTATCTATATATATATATATAGATATATATATATATATATATATATATATATATATATATATATTACAAAACCATATATAAAACAACCTTCTAAAAATTTTGACACATGCCATTCCAACAAAATCTGAAGTATTAACACCCTCATTTCACAATAAAATCCCTCCAAAAAAAAAACCCTTTTCATCTCCAAAACTGGGCGGCCGCCATGGACCGTCGCCTGTTTCTATGTGAGCCCCTCACCTCCGACACCGTCGTGAGGCTATTATCGACTGGATTACCTCTTGTAGGCTCACTCCATCAACGTGTTTGATTCGTTAACCTGTTCTAGCTTGATCAAACTTCCTTACCATGCCTTGTTCTAGTTAGAAATATGTAATCTGCGTAAAATGGCTATAGGATTGGGAGGAGGCTTAGAAGAGACCTCTCTCCTGCCTGAGGAAAGACGTGGTTGTAAAATGTGACGACAATGTGCACGATGGTCGAAATGAGCAAATTGCGCTTTGTCTATGGGGAAACTCCACACTAATGACTACTTCAAATGCCTCGGCCATGAAAAGTGTCTTCAAAAAGTGTTGGAAACCTTCAAGGGAGTCAATAATTAGAGATCTTAACAAACTTATTCTGCTTTCAATTCTTCTCTGCTGCCGACAAGGCTGATGTGCTCAATGAAGGCCCCTGGGCTTTCGAAGAAACATCCTTCTACTTTGAGAAGTCATGGGGCTCAAACAACCTCAAAAGTCCAATTTACCAAGTCTAGGTTTTGGGTTAAGGCATTGGTGTTCCCCCTTTGAAGCAGACCTCTATGGATATCCTTCAAATATGTCAAGCTGACCGAATTCTGCTACAGTTGTGGCAAGTTAGGTCACATCTTGAAAGACTGTGAAATAGTGGGGACCATCTATCGATGAAGCTGCGGCGAATGCACTTAGGGGTTTCACCCATTAAATCCTTATGACGTACCGCTGAACTAGAAAGATCTGAAGGAGAAATTCCTATTCCTGGCGTTATTGTAATAGCTAAACCCCTCTTAAAGTTCAGACAAAGGTGCACTTTGTCACCAAGTCCTCACCTTTGGATGATGCCCCTAGTAACACTTTGGGTCCTCCTTAGTTTGCAAATCTGACAATATGATCCTACTCTGTTGCACTGACAATATATCCTAATGAGATGTCCAGTCCATCTTGGGGATGAAATCCTTCAATGTAAAATGCATGATAGGGGTAAAGGGATCTCTAAGGATAGAAAAGTTCTACTTATTGAGGGCAATGACTCTTTACTGTCTGAGTCTAACATTCCATGGCAGAGGTTGCAGAGCAAAACCCACTAAGAGCTAGAGTGTCTAGTGTTTAAACGCCAAGGGCTCAGTGACTCGAAGGCAGTTCTTAATCTCCATAATTTGTATGGAGGCATTCACCAAGCTTAGTTTCCTTTCGGAAACAAAGCGTATATTGTTGAGTTGAAACCCATTAAAAAGAAACAGAAGGATTTTGATGGAATCATGGTTGGCAGCAGGGACGCGCTCTGGCGGTGTAGCCATGTTAGGGTGCAAAGGTGTTGACGGCCAACTTCTTTCCAGGCCTTCCACCACAATCGATGTGGCCATTAAGGGACTTTAGAGTCTTGGAGGAATGGCAGTTCACTGGCCTCTACGGTTGGCCTGAAAATCAGCATAGAACACTCACAGGACAGCTAATTTGTGACCTTCACAATCGCTCATGTTTGCCATAGCTCGTGGGCGGAGACCCTCAATGAAATCTGGTTCAATATGATACGAAGGGTGGGCTGGGCAAGCCCCAACATATTCTCGACTTTTTGTTCCGAGAAACCTTCTCTTTCTTGCAGCCTCCATGATCTCGGCTTCAGTGGAATGATTTAACATGGGGAACTATCGAGACGCTGACTAATTTGTTGCAAAAAGATTGGGACAGATATTGCGCTACCATTGAGGGGTCCCTTTACTTCCCTATATAGCACGAAATACCCACATTGATGGTAGACTTTCGAATATCTCCCTATTACTCTTATCTCAAGGGTCGATGGAGCCGCAGGTCCGACGCGCCAAGCCGACGGAGCGGGTCTCGACGCCAAGCCAAGCGTAGGTTCAAATTTGAAAAACAGTGTGGGCATTGGACAAGGATTATGAAGAGGTCATCAAATCTGCCTGAAATGAGGCTAATGATGTGCTGAATGTCAACTACTATCGAGAAAATTAGCTGCATGTTTACCGAAGCCTATCCCTATGGAATTCATCTTCTTTAGTTAAGCTCAAAGCAAAATCAAATCCCTTGAATTCTCACCCCGAGGAGTAGAAGACATCCATCAAAGGGAAGAAATTCTCTAGGCAATAAGCAAATGGAGAAAGAAGGAGGAGATTCTTTGACTTTCATCGACTGCGAATCGACTTTGTAAAGCATGCCGACTTAACACCAAATGGTTTCACTCTGTGCATCAGCCAGAAGGGCTGTGAGCACCAGCTTGAAAAACCAGTGGACATTGAGGGAAATGAAACGAACCCAAGGTGATTAGGAGATTGTGGGGGACCTACTTCTATTCTATATCATTCTCCGCGTCAACCCCATCTGACTTGGATGAAGTTTTACAACATGTTCAGCCACTCAAGGGTTACTAATGCCATGCAAAATATGCTCAATTGTCACACCAAGAGAAAATAGGTTATGCAGCTGTTAAGCAAACACCCCAACAAGGCACTAGGTCCCGACAGAATGAATCAGTTCCTTTTTCAGCAGTATGGGGGCATCATTGGAGATTAGGTGAGAAAGCCATTCTTGATACCTGAATGGAGATTCTCTCCCTCCTCTTTCAATCGCATCAACGTTGCCCTCATCCCAAGAAAGCGAACCCAATATGCATTTTTTCCGAGTTCGGTCGATTAGCCTTTCCGATGTCATTTATAAAATAGTCACCAAGGTTTATCTAATCATACTGAAATTAATTCTTCGGGTGTGATCTCTAATGCCAAACGCCTTCAATTCCGGCCACCTTTTACTCATAGATAACATCTTGGTAGCTTATGAACTATTCATTACTATGCATTAGACTTGGCGGGTTCGGATGATATGGCACTGAAACTGGACATGACCAAAGCCTTCGATAGCGTTGAAATGGTTATTCCTGCAAATATTATGCTTAAAAACTGGGACGCACCTGGCACATTCGTCGATCTGCTAATGAAATGCATCGCTCGGCTACTTTCTCCCTATTATCAATGGAGCACCTTCAGGCTTTGTAACACTATTAGAGGCCTTCCTCAAAGGGATCCTGTTTCTCCATTTCGATTCTTCACACTACTAAAAAGTTCAAATTGACGACGGAATTCAGCGACGGAAAAAATCAACGACAGATTTGGCGACCGAAAAACCATTTAGAAAAAAGTCAGATTGTGCGACGGATTAAAATTTTGCTTCGCCGTAATTGACAGTTGGTGACGGAAATTTCCGTTGCCAAAATTAAATTTTTTTTGGAAAAAATGGGCGACGGATCGCCCAAAAAAAAATCGATTTTTTTTTTAAAACCAGGCTGGCGATGGAAGAGGGGAGAGAGAGCGAGAGGCCGAACGGAATCGCAACCCAGCTCGACACCGTCCGTCGCACTGCCAAGCCACCGCCGACCGTCCCCCGCCCCCCCGCCACTGCCTGTTGCCGGGAACCTGCCGCTGTCTGCCGCCACCAACCACCCCTTCCACCGCCGGTTTTTGGGAGCACTTTGAGGTATTTTTTTCAACTAAACTACTTGTAATTTCTACAAATTTTTGTATTATATTGTTAGAATTGCATAGTGAGTTCATATTTATGTTGAAATGTGGTGTTTGTGTGAGGTTATTGCTTTAATTTGGCTCAAGATTGGGGTAAATGCGATTTAGGGTTTAGGTTTGATAGTTCGAAGTTAAAGTTTGATATGTTGGTGGAATGAAATGGTTTAATTGATAATATTGTTGAAATGTGCTATTTGTGTGAGGTTATTGCTCTAATTCGTTACAAGAATTTGGTAAATACAATTTAGGGTTGAGGTTTGGTAGTTCAAAGTTGAAATTTTATATGTTAGTGGAATGAAATGTTTTAATTGATAGTGCTGTTAAACTGTGGTGCTCAATTGGTAAGACTTCATTTGTTATATCTTATGAAGTACTACATGAATTTTGCATAACAAGTAATCAATTTGATGTGTTATGCTCAATTAGGTTTCTCCCCAATAATGGTGCTATTAGTAGGATTTCGCTCATATTTCAAAGCAAATTTAATGGAGCTTAGCCTACTTGGAGCAAAGTGCTCAAACCAGTACGAGATTTATGGTTCGAAAAGTTCAAGGTAACTACAGTGACTTCGTATTAACAGTTTCTATGAACGTGATAAATTATTATTGTATTATTTGATTTGTTTTTTGTTGTCATAATTGCAGAAATGGTTTACTTGGGATCTGGTCTATGAGGACCATATAAGAAGGAATTTTGAAAACCGAGGCAATGCACGCTTGAGAGACTTCTTTGGCAAAGCAAGGAAGCATAACAAGAAGCCTGTTTGGCTCGGTGATGCTCAATGGGAGGGACTCCAATAGCACTGGGCGAATGAACATTACAAGAAATTGCGTGAAACAGTCCAGAAGAACCGACTCGAACTCCAGAAAGTGGTGGCCCATCTCTCCACACCTGTGGCTCGATCCCTATGTATGAGCATAGGCGGCGTCTGGTAAATGAATTAATGTTTGCTATGTATTTGTTTAAGTTTAATACTGTATTTTGTGTTGTGCTTGACATCATTGTTTCTGGCATGTACATAGAGGGAACAACTTGGGACGGAGCCCACCATTGTTGAATTATTCAGTCGCACCCACAAATTCCATGGCAAAGAAGATGCCCCTTGGGTTGATAAGAAATCACAACAAACATATGCAAGAAATTAGCTATTCTCAATCTTCATTGGTAGTTCAACATTAACTTGTGAACTTTATTTTAAGTAATTGTAGTATGCATGATTTCGTGCACATGTTGTGGTATTGTAGGAATGCTTTGAACGTGATTTTCAAAATGTTATCAACTCTCAAGGGACCGAGGATGGCACTTCTCCAGATCCAAACCAGCCATTTCCAAACCCAAATGAGTTGTGGGTGAAGACGTTCAAGAATAAGAAGGGTCGTACTTATGGCATTGGTGACGAGGCTGTCAACATGAGGGAATCCGGTTATTTCAGTCCCACTCAAAGATCCAGTACAGTTTTCATATTAAAGTTTCAATGACCATGGTTATACATTGAATTTACTTAATTACAATACTAATGTGTACTTCACTGAAATGCCTGTCAGCAGGCACTAGTTCTACGCCATCGCAACAAGAGCTCAATGACTTAAGGGGTGTAGTGACCAACTTGGGGGGTGAGCTAACTTCACAAGATGAAAGCTACCGGTTGCTTATGGAGAAATGTAAGCAACTGGAGGAATCCAATAAATTACTCACCCAAAGCAACCAACAACTGAGCCAACAAATGATGAGCATCGATCAGCGCCTCCAAGCTTTCTTTCAAATGCAACAAGCATCTGGCTCGGGATCTCAGTCGCCATTTACTCATCAATCACAGCATAATGAGGAAGATGGTGAGGCAGAGGAAGAGGAAGAGGAAGAGAAAGAGGATGATCTTCACCTAGGTGATTGAGTTGGTTGCAGTTTTCCTTCAGCTGGTGGCTCTTCTGCTTGGTTGTTTATGAAGTACCTCTCTTGTTGCTTACTTCTCCTCCCCTTTCTGCTTATTTCACTTCCCTCTCCCTGGTGCTTATTTCACTCCCCTCCTATTTGGCGCTTGCTTCTCCCTCTTCTGCAAACATATATAACTTCATTCTCAATTACTGGCAACTTCTTGTTTGTTTGGATTTGTGGTTTGTGATATGTAGAGACTTTGTTTGGAACTTGTGGTTTGTGATACATAGAGACTTTGTTTGGAACTTGTGGTTTGCGAATTGAAAACTCTTAGTTGGAAGTGTTGCGTTAGATGTGATATTCCATCTTTGTGTGACTTGAAATTGTTGAGAACGCTTCAAATGAAATCATATTCGAAACCATTGGATATTAATTGAGTGTGAAGATCTTGCAAATTTCTTGCAGGGATTGAAATGTATTGTAAAGCTTGCTGTGGAGCTACAAATTTAACCACTACTTCGATTCCTAAATAATATTTATAGCATTGGAAAGTAGGGATCAATCCACGAGGAAAGATTATGTCAAAAAGCTAATTTAATCTTAAATAATTTTACTGGTCTAATTGATTGTCTCTTCTCTTTGTAATTCTGAAATAAATCAAATTTAATAAATAAAAATCTGAAAAAAACTTAATATTACTCCTAAATATTCTAGATTTAATGCTGGAAATAAAATAGTAAATAGCTATCCTAAATAAACTAGAAAAATAAAAACAGAATAATAACGCAATCTTCTACTAAAAATGAAAATAGAAAATAATAAACAGAAAAATTAATATTAAAAATCACAAACCGTGACCTAAACTAATATTCTTCAAGTTTATAAGCTTATAACTCTAGAATTATATCTAATTAACTTCAGAAAAATTAAAACAGAAAATTATTGCAGAAAAATAAAGCAGAAAATTAAATTTGAAATTAGAAAAGAATTAAACTACACTAATATAAATACGAAATTAATTAACAAAATTACCAAATTTAAGGATATAATTTTCTTGATTCAATAATACCTAACAAACGTAAAATAAATATTAAAAACGCAATATTCAGATTTATTGAAATAAAAACCTGCACATATCCAATTCACGAAATAATTCTGAAAAATTATCAAACAACTTCCAAAAATTCCAAAATTAAATAGAGGCAGATTAGGACACTATATAAACCCTAAGATGGATTAAAACTTGAAAAAAAAGACGAAAGAAATTATTTTTATCCTAATTTCTAACAAACTGGTAATTAAACGATAAAACAGAATATAAATCAAATCTGAAAATTATAACCACTCTAAAAATCAAAATATGCCTAATCTAAAATTACCAAGATACTTCTAAAAGACTATTCTTTTGGGGGGATAAACGGTATTTATATCAAAGCTAATAATTGAAGAATAAAAATTGACAAAATAAACAAATTAACTAAAAGTAACAAATAATTATCAAAGATATCAAATTGATGGAAAATGCCTAGCATAATCTGTGTCCACCATGCAAATTAATATTTATCATCAATGCACAAATCGATTTCATCCATGAGTTAAACTGTAAAAGACACCCACTAGTAGATATTCACCGTTTTTCCTTATATTATAGTTTAATTAGGTCCAACTCTAATATAAACCCTACTAATTTGATAACCCTTACATCAGTGTAAGAATTTAATCAAACTAGAGCATTACATATTAGAAAAATATCATCTAACGCTTTATAACCAATTTACCAGCAAATCGATTTAACAAATATTTACAACGATTACCTAATTAAAAGAGATAGGTTTGAGCCATCCATGATTAATTAGGATGATACTGATGCTTAAAAGACGATAACTTTTATGTATTAAAGCCTTTTAAACTATCATATGAATTCGTATTAAACTAACTAGCGTGTATTCTAATTAATATAATACGAATATTATGAACGATAAATACTAATCGCTATAGAATCATGAATATAAATCAAGTAGACAATAAAGCAGGAAACTTGTTTCAAAATAATCAACTTAGCATGGTTTCAAATAGATTATATTAAGTACAAAAAAAATTACTCACTCATAATAAAATTAAAATCACAAAATTTAAGCAAATACTCCATGTTTAATAATAAACTGAATACAAAAAATATAAAAATAAAAATAGGAAGAAGGAGGGCAGTGTGATTGATGTTGGATTGAAGATGATGATGATGATTGACTATCTGAAAAGATGATGCGTCTGGTGTGGAGGATGGGGAATTGAAGATGGTGATGAGGCGATGCAAGGCAAGCGTGAAGTGAGTGCTGCGTTGGTGATTGAATAGTGAGGTTGAAGGAGAAGGCAGCCGTGGCTTGTGATGGTAGATGCTTTAGGATGGTGATGATATATAATGGAGAGGAAAGGAGGGGTGGGATAGCTAGGGTTTTTTCCTCTTCTTTCTTTCTTCCTTAGACTTGTTCTCCCTCAATACTTCTAGCTTTCCTCAAACTATTGAAACCCTAGCCCAATTAAATAATTATAGAAATAATATTTTCCACAAATTATTGTTGGACCGTTTTTATATCAAGCGTGCAAATCCGAACCTCGACATCCTCTCTTCTCCTTTTTATTTTATTAATGCCTAACCTGAAAAATATATAAAATAAATTAAATTAGAGGAAATAATATATATAATATAATCGAAATAATTATGAAAACAATGCATGATTTTGGCTTAACATGTATGTACGGATAATATCAAAAACAAGCGATTTTATTTAAAAAAGAGAGAAATCTAGCGACGGAATGGCGACAGATTCAAAAGAAAAATTTTTTTTTGGCTGGGGTGGCAATAGCATGAACCATCCGTCGCCATCAGGGACGGAAATTCCGTCGCTGATTCCTTCTCTGATGGCGACAGATGGTTATTCCGTCGCCACCCCCTGGCCCACCAATTTCCCTCGCCAAAAAAAGTATGTCGCAATTTCTGTTGCTGAATCCGTCGCCAATGACGACGGAATTTCAAAATTCCGTCGTCGAGTACTCAACGATAAGCGAAAATCCGATAGCCATATTCCGTTCGCCAATTCCGTCGCTGATGTTAAAATGTCGTCGCTGATGTTAAAATGCCGTCGCTGATTCCGTCTTTATTTGGTCTTTTTCTTGTAGTGTTATTGTGTTCCGAGGGGCTTTCGTCACTGATTTCACATGCAGTATCTTCCAAATCACTGCTCGGCCTCCTCATTTGCTCGAATGCCCCTATTATTTCTCACTTGCTATTCATGAATGACTCTCTTCTTTTCTGCAAAGCCTCTCGAGATCAATTTGGCATTATTAAACACATCCTTGACTTATACGAAAGATCCTCCGGTCAGAAAGTCAATGACGACAAGATAATGTCATGTTCTCTATGGGCGTTCCCCAAGAACGTCGTGAGAGCATCGTCAGTTGCCTACATATCAAGGAGGTGTTATTTTCTGACAAGTATTTAGTGCTCTCGACCTACATGGGTAGAAAGAAGAAGAGACCTTTTTTACACATAAGAGACCGAATCTGCAAACCTTTGTCTTTATGGATGAACCAACTAGTTTCTTGGGTGGGTAGGGAAGTGCTAATAAAGGCTGTAGCGCAAGCAATTCCCATTTACACTATGCGTGTCTTTAAATTACCCAAGGACCTATGCTCATTTATTCAATCGTCCATTAACGGCTTTTGGTGGGGTCGCAATAAAGACGGCCATAAGATTCACTGGGTCAACTCAGCTTAGTTACAAAATAGAAAGGAAGATGGTGGTTTGGGTTTCTGAGATCTAGAGACTTCCAATGATGTTTTATTGGCTCAGCAATTGTGGCAGCTCATGACTCAACCCTATTCAGCTCCCAGTTGAGTACTCAAAGCCAAATACTTCCCAGACTGTTTCATTTGGGATGTTAGTTTGGGTCACTAATCCACCTTTACCCGGCAGAGCATTCTCAGTTTTCGCGAACTGATTTCTAAAGGTTCCTGGTGGCTGATTGGCAATGGTCAAAGTGACGTATTTTGGAATGACCCTTGGCTTCCCAGGCCCTTTTCCTTTCGTCTAATCATGCCCCCAGGAACGGTCGACATCTCACTTGAAGTGGCTGACCTTATTGATTCTAATCTCGGCTGCTGGAAAGAAGATGCCATTTCCAGTACTTTCAATCCTTGCGATGTCACAACTATCCTAAACATGCCTCTTTGCAGCTCTTGGCCCGAGGACGTCTTCATCTGGCACTTTACCTGGATGGTAAGTTCATGGTTTGCTCAGCTTACTTTCTTGCACAATCCATCAAGCAAGACCAAAATCCCTTACTTAGCTCCCCAAGTAATCCCTGGAGGACAATTTGGAACCTTAGTGTCCCTCATAGGATTAAACTATTTGGATGGAAATTGAGTGTCGGAGCTTTGCTCACTTACAGTAACTTAGCACGTCCAGTGAAGGACATCCATATGGCATGCAACATATGCGGTGCTCTTAAAGATACTGCCTCCCATGCTCTACTTGAATGCCATTTGGCTCTTGAAATTTGGTCTTTTAGCCCATTTGTAGCCAACTTATGGTCCTAGTGGCTCCCTTCTGCTTTTGACTATTTCCTCTACACCTAACCAATGATGAACTAGGAGACTTATTAGGGGTGCTTTGGGAGATTTAGAACTCCAAAAATCGCTTTATTTTTGGCACTCTAGATTTATCACCCAGAGAGGCTTGCCAACAAGGTGGTCGCTTTCGCTAAAGGTGTTAAGTTAAAAATACCGCAAGTGCACGGTGCCAGTTATAGCTAGCAACGACAAGCACGGGTCGTGTCCACAAGGAACTCAGTTTTAACCACTGAACCAACCTTTAACACTCTATTTAGGCTAGAGTCTATTGGGAATGGTTTTACTCAATAACAGTTGTATTCTACTGAAAGTTACTACTATTGTCTAAATCAATATTAACAAAAGTCATGGATTGGGGTTCACTATACTATCGTGTTCCTTGGACTATAAACTAGATCATGTGAATCTGCCCACACAGACAACTGAAATGGAATGGTTATAAGTTAAGCGTATCTACGCCTTCTCTCAAAGGTCATTAGACTAGTCAAACTATCCTAGTTATCTCTTGTCATGAAACTAGAATCACGAAACCATAAGATTGAGTAACCCTTAATTCCCAATTGAAACCCCAACTATTTACATGTTAAGAAATTCAATTGCTCACTAAGTAGCTCTAGGTAGAGGATTTAGCTCTCGTTAATCTCCTAAACCCCAATTACAAACATGAATCAACCATCTCAGGCAATTCATCGAACACCTGGCATACTAAGTAAGAGTTCAATTACAACATGGGCATTCATTCACATAAATCTAGAATTCGAATCCAAATTGCATAATAAGGACTACACCCAATCCAAGACCATAAATTTATCCCATAATCATCATCAAAATCATAACCACAACCACAATCACGAATATGAACATGATAGAAAAAACTAACTTTGAATTAAAGCATGAAAGGAAAACGATAAAGGAGCATACTTTCTATTGATTGAAGTAACAATCTACCAGACTCAACAATCGATTTCAATCTAAAGCTTTCAAATCAAGAACAACCAATATGAATCCTAAAAACCTAAAGGCACCGTTTTTGAGAGAGAAAGAACGAGAGAAAGAAGAAGTCCTGAATTATAACACCAAATTACAATTAAACAGGAAGAATTAAAGTGGCACGGTCGTGCCATGTGGCACAGTGCCACCGTGCCACTTTGCTGCCTTGCATTTTCTTGCTTCCTTGGGTGGCACGGTCACCCTGCCTGGCATGGTGCCCCCATGCCACTTCCTCTTAGCTCGAAATCTACCCTTTTGGCTCTTATTTGGCGCGATATTAGCTGGTTTTCCTCATTTCTTTCAATCGAACTCCTGAAAACACAAAAACACAACATTTAGGCAATTGTGGGGTAAAGAATGACTAATCAACCTCTATACTCTTGAAGTTTTACCGAAAATTGCCAAAATAAGGGGTAAAAATCATGTCTAAAAGGGGTAAAATAGAGGTTTATCAACTCCCCCGTGCTTATTTCTTACTTGTCCCCAAGTAAGACTAAGACGCGATTAAACTGACAGGGGGTTGAGACCTCTAGTTACTCGCCTCATCAGGTAAGGCAAATGGAAAACCAGTTGAATCAAGCATAGGAGCGCACAACTAGCAGGACCATTCAAGGCATAAATACATAGTTTCAAAACTTATTTGAAAGTCGTTTGGAAGGCCACATGTTCAACTTGTCATCCAGTCACACCATATCACACCCCTCCCCAATCAAGACGCGTCCAAATAAGTGGTGGGCTAGAAGGCCTGGCAGTGGCTCTCATACAGTGAACAAAGCAAGTGCGCTCCCTCACATGTGTTTAAGATGTAAGAAGGTTCACTCAATTCTCTTCCAATCGAACAAACTGCCATAGGCTTGGTAAGATTCTCAATTCTCCACCGCAAAAATGCAATATGCAAAACAATAATTAAGAGGACTTTTTCAGGGTTGTAATGGGGCTAAGTGCACAGGAAAAAGGGGGACAAACAATTTAGGAAATGAGGAGCTAACAGCCGAAGCCAGTGGGCAACCAACAATTGAACCAATTATACCGCACACTTTCCTAAAACACAATAGGAATACACCCTTAATCAGATGGACCATCGGGAATGAACTACGGTAACATGCCAAACACACTCGTTCACCACTTCTTTTCTTTTTCACAAGAATTTCAACAAGTTTCCCTTTTTTTTCCTCTTTTTTTTTGATTTGGAAACATGTTTTCCTTCGGTTTTTGAAAGGAAATGAATGATTGACATGCGTAGTAAATATACACTCAATCCCCAATGATCACAATGATACATCCCTGCATATACCAAAATGAACCACCAAGTTATAAAACACCGAAAAGCTACCCACAAAATAACGAAGTGTTGCCCCACTGGCTTTGGTTTAGAGGTATGAGATGTGTTTAGGCCAATAGCTAATAGAGAAGGGTTCACAACAAAAGCGGGCAAGGCTCAAAGGGGGTAAGCAAGGGGTCAAGACATTTAATTATGGGTGGCAGATTCGGCTATGTAGCTTAGAAAAACAAATGAATGCCTCTGTCATATTATTATAATGCACATGCTGAATGCGATTTCAAAGATAATCAAACCAAGTTCTAGAGATGTAGTCATGGAAAAGACACACAAGAAATAAAATGTGAGACTAAATTGATAAATTAGTCTATAGGCTCAAGATCTCACAGGTCACACTACCAAACACACAACTGGCCCAAGAGATGTCCCACTTAAAAGGAATAATCAATCATGACGAGGGGAGTTCAAGGGCAAACAGCATGTAAACCAAATAATGTGGTCAAAACACTTTCAAAATCATCAACCAAAGGCATTTGCCACAAACAATCCACAAGTATGCACAACCATGTTAACCAACTGCTCACCAATGCCTTGGTTATCGTTATAGGAGGGATTTTTTTTTTTCAAAGGGTTTTTTTTTTTAAAGCAATAAATCACCCTACATAGATAACTAGTGGATAAATGAAGAGAAGAGTAGGAAGAATTACCTTGCAGTCTTGTGAAGCTCCACTCAACACATTTCCACTCGAGATCAAGTGTTAGGAAATGAAATATGTACAATGCATCACCTACCTATATGCATTATCCTACATGCTTTGCTAAATGGATGAATAAAAGGAAAATTAATACATCCTAAACATGCTATTAAACTAGAATGAAATTTAGAAAGGAATATATACAATGCACCCCACTAAACAGATATAAACACCTCCATGCTTGGTCCTTTCATTGTCCCCAATGAAAACATGATGCATAAGAAAAGAAGAGGAAAGGGAAATACACTTACAGTCACTAGGTGCCGTCGGGCCCTGGAGGGGACCAGAAATATGTAGAAAATGGATGGAAGGTGGAGGAATCATAAGATGGGAAGGATGAGGAGCCACCTTGATTGCCCGGAAAGGAGCGTAAACGCTCCTCCATCTATCGAACGGACTCCGACTGGCACCAAAGTAGCTCGCTCATCTGCCGACACTCCTCGTACTCGCGGACTTCCCTCATAGCCCGTTCTTCCTCCCTCTGAATCCGCCGCTGCTCCTGTTCCTCCTGGCGGTCAACGAAACCCTGGAAATAGGAAACTCCCCCCTCAATGGAGTCCATGCGCCCAGAGAGGCGACCAAGGTCGGCATACATGCCTGTGAAACCCTCCCGAAGCCCAGAAACCTCCACTTGGAGGTTGGAGAAATACTGGAGAAAGGTGGGGTCGAGCGGCATGTATGCCACCGAGAGAGAAGATCCACCCATCGCATGGGTGAATGGTGGGTAAAGTGGGGTTGGAGGTGGTGGGATAGTCACTTCCGCAGCAGGGGCATCCTCGGGCTTGGGCTCTCCTTGGCCCACATCAATGTCCTCCTCTTCCTCCTCCTCATCATACTCCTCATCTCCACCCTCATCGACCTCAAGGTCCTCATCAGCTGGTAACTGTTCCTTCCGAGGTAGAACAGTTGCTCTAATAATCCTCCGGTCGCAGTTTCAGTTTCTTTTGTTAGCGACAGTGGTGCGCTCGGCATTGGGAAGGGTGAAGAGGATAGCTTTTTGGTGGGGGTACCGAATGGTGTCTCCTCGAGTATCTATAATATGCATATGGTGGAGGGTGCCAAGGTCGAGGTGACCACCTAGAAAATGGGGCTCGAGAGTAGAGAGCCTCGAGCCGTAGCCTAAGGTAATAGCAATGGCAGTAAGAGTGCCACCAACGCTAATGACATTCCTATTACTAGTCTTGGCTACTTTCGCTAAGAGGTGAATTATGAAGGCCCCTGTGTCAATAGGGGTGCCTGACAGGGCACACCAGATAATAAACAGTTCAGCCTTCTGAAAACCATTTTGGTTGTCGTTACGGCTGAAAACAATATTAGCGGTTAGGCGCTGCATGTATCGTAGGTTGACATTACAGATGTCAGTGGCCTTGGCCTATCGGGGGTCAAAAACCCTAGGTCTCCCCCATCTATCAGTATACTCCTTTCGTTTGGAGCAGGTGATGCTTAACCAAATGGGGTCAGGTCTCCACAATGAAGGCACATCTTTATAAGCCCCATCGACCACCGAGAATCTCAAAAGCTCATTAAACATCCTCAAACTCATCCGGTGGTCAATGTTGAACATTCGAAAGTAAATAGCGACCTCATGACCACCATAGTTCTTATCCCAATCGACATTGAGGGAACTCAAAAATTCAACCATAAGGCAATCATAGGATGTACATTGCATATGTATATACTCAGTCCATCCTAATCTACCAAGTAGGGTCAGCATATCATCCAACATTCCCAAGGATCGCAATAAGTCAGCATGAAAGTATTTCTGCTCACTAGTGTTCCTAGTGGCTAAAAGCTCATAATGGGACTTTTGTTCATCATTAACAAAATGCAAACCCCTAGTGCTAGCAGGTAAAATAAGAGGGTATGCATCTTTAGTACCTTTGGCAGAGGCAGGTTCAGGTGCAGCAGAAGAGGAAGGTGCCTGTGATGATTTCTTAGGATGGGATAGAGCCCTTGAAGTTTCTCCAACCCATTTCTTGCCCATGGTGCAAAGTAAAAATAGATCAGGGCCAAAAATCAGAGGTAGAGGCTAAAAATAGCAACAGAAGGGCTAATTTCTTTCTCTACCACCTTCAACCTCAATAATGGAGGTTAAGGTTGTAGAGAGAGAAAATGAGTGTAGGATGGGATGAGTTTGAGATGAAAAGGTGAGAAATCTTGAGAGGAGAGTGAAGGGGAGTGAAGGAATTGAAGAAATTAGGAAGAATTTGAGGAGTTCGGGGGGTTTTGGGGGGGGAAGATTGGAGTGGGTATGGTGAGGAAGAGAGAGAGAGAGGTGTGCTTGTAGAGAGAGAAAGTGCGGAGATTGAATGGGGGAAGGAGGAAAAAGAAGGAGAACTCGGCTTTTTTGGCCGTGTTTTAATGTGGCACGGTCGTGTCATATGGCATGGGGCACCCGTGCCACTCTGCTGTCAATGCAGATATGCCAAAGCATAGCACGGTCGTGCCACACGACACGGTGTGACTGAGCTAATATTCTGACCATTGAGCATTATTTTTCTCCTGCTCCCCCCCTTTTTTTCAAGTCTGGTGGAGGGGTGGCACGCCCTTGCCGTACGGCAGGGGGTGCCTATGCCAACTTTCTGTCCTCTAAGCCATTTGCTTTCAAATCTGTTGCTTCTTTTTCTCGCTCATTTTTTTCCTTGAACTGTTTCCGCTCATCTCCTCCTTTTTTTTCCTTTTTTTTTCCCGAAAGCAATAAGCTTGGGTTACCTCCCAAGAAGCGCTTGTTTCAGGTCTGTAGCTTGACCATTAGGATCTCTAAGGAGAAGAGACATCAGGGAGGGCACATGTGACCTCCCCTTCAAGTGACTCACCGGTGATGTAGTGTTTCAAGCGGGACCCGTTCACCTTGAACGAGCTGGTGGTCTCGTTGCCAATTTCAATTGCCCTATATGGATATACCTTGAACACCTTGAAAGGACCCGACCATCTGGAGCGAAGTTTCCCAGGAAAAAGCTTCAAGCGGAAATTGAAAAGCAGCACTGAGTCACCTTCCCAAAACTTGCGAAGATTGATAAACTCATCATGCCACCGCTTAGTTCGCTCCTTGTAGAGTCGAGAACTATCATAGGCATCCAAACGGATCTCCTCGAGTTCATTCAACTGCAACATCCTCTTCTCCCCCGTCGACTTCAAATCGAAGTTTAGGTATTTCATGGCCCAATAAGCCTTGTGTTCCAGCTCCACGGGGAAGTGACAAGGCTTGCCATAGATGAGTCGAAAAGGAGTAGTGCTAATAGAGGTTTTGAAGGCCGTGCGGTAGGCCCAAAGGGTGTCATCGAGCTTGTCCACCCAGTCCTTGCGCGATCTCGCAACCGTTTTCTCCAAAATGGACCTGATTTCCTGGTTGGAGATCTCTACTTGGTCATTAGTTTGAGGGTGGTAGCCCAGTCCATACTTGTGGTGCACTCCATATTTCCTCAAAAGAGTTTCCAGATTCTTCTCTATGAAGTGTGGCCCATTGTCAGTTATTACCACCCTTGGGACTCCAAAACGAGGGAATATGATCTTCTTAAAAAGTTTAGCTACTACCCTAGAGTCGTTGGTAGGGCCAGCCACTGCCTCCACCCACTTGGAGACATAGTCCACGGCAACTAGGACGTACTTGTTACCCCTTGAGGACGGGAAAGGGCCCATAAAGTCGATGCCCTAAACATCAAAGATTTCAACCTCAAGGATGAAGTTAAGGGGCATCTCATTCTTCCTGGACAGATTCCCCATCCGTTAACAGCGATCACATGCACAGACATATGTATGGACGTCCTTGAAGAGTGAGGGCCAAAAGAATCCCGCGTGGAGTACCTTAGCAGCTGTCTTAGAAGTGCTAGCATGTCCTCCACAAGGAAAGTCGTGACAATGGGAGATCACACTGTGAATTTCCCCCTTAGGAAGGCATCGCCTGCAAATCCCATCCTTACACAGCTTATAAAGGAAGGGCTCCTCCCAGAAATACGTCCTGACATCATGGAGGAATTTCTTTTTCTGGTGGGTGGATAAATCATGGGGGAGGATCCCCAAAGCTCGGTAGTTCGCATAGTCGCGAGCCATGGGGCTTGTCCCGAGGTGATGCCCATGAGATGCTCGTCAGGAAAAGCATCATCAACGGGGATGTCGTGGCTCTCAATAACGAGCCTGGAGAGGTGATCAGCCACGACATTCTCGACCCCCGCCTTATCTTTGATCTCCATATCAAACTGCTGGAGTAGCAGAATCCACCGGATGAGGCGAGGCTTAGCATCCTTTTTTTCGAGGAGGTGCTTGAGTGCAGAATGGTCGGTGTATACGATGATCTTTAAACAGAGGAGATAAGGTCTAAACTTCTCTATCGCGTACACGACCGCAAGCAGCTCCTTTTCAGTCGTGGTGTAGTTCTACTAGATCTCATCTAATGTTCTACTAACATAGTAGATCACCACTGGCTTCTTATCCTTCTTTTGCCCCAGGACTGCCCCCACCACATGGTTGCTTGCATTCCACATGATCTCAAATGGGAGATTCCAGTCCGGTGGTTGTATGATGGGGGCAGAAATCAGTGCCTGTTTGATCCTGTAAAAAGCCTCGTGGTACTCATCAGTAAGGATAAACAGGGCATCCTTGGTGAGGAGCTGAGTAAGAGCTTTAGCAATCTTGGAGAAATCCTTGATAAAGCGGCGATAAAATCCCGCATGACCAAGGAAACTCCTTACCCCTTTTACCGAAGTAGGAGGGGGCAATCGCTCAATGACCTCAACTTTTGCTCTATCCACCTCAATGCCCCTAGCAGAAATGACATGACCTAGTACTACTCCCTCTTGTACCATAAACTGACACTTCTCCCAATTTAGTACTAGATTGATTTCTTCGCACCTATGGAGTACCTTGGTTAAGTTTTCTAAGCAAAGGACAAAGGTACCTCCGTAAATAGAGAAATCATCCATAAACACCTCCATGATGTTTTCAATAAGGTCGGAGAATATGGTGGTCATGCATCGCTGGAAAGTGGCAGGGGCATTGCACAGTCCGAATGGCATCCTTTGATAAGCAAATGTACCATACGGGCATGTGAAAGTCATCTTCTCCTGGTCATTAGGATGGATATGGATCTGAAAGAAACCTGAGTAACCATCCAGATAACAGAAGAAGGAATGTCGTGCCAACCTTTCCAATATTTGGTCAATAAAGGGGAGGGGGGAATGATCTTTTCGGGTGGCTTAATTTAGTCTACGATAATCAATGCACATTCGCCACCCGGTCACAGTCCTAGTGGAAATAAGCTCATCCCGCTCATTCTTTATGACAATCATTCCTCCCTTTTTAGGGACTACCTGAACTAGACTTACCCACCCACTATCTAAGATAGGGTAGATGATCCTAGCATCAAGTAGTTTAATAATCTCTTTTTTAACAACCTCTTGTATGTTATGATTGAGACGACACTGAGGTTGTCAGGAGGGGCGATGGCTGTCATCAAGAAAAATGCGGTGCATGTAAAACGAAGGACTAAGTCCCCGAATATCATCGATACTATACCCAATGGCACCCCTGTGCTTACGAAGCACATCCAACAATTGTTCCAACTGGGGGCCATCCAATTTAGGATTAATAATAATGGGAAACTAATGAGAGGAGTCAAGAAATTCATACCTGAGATAGGAACGTAGGGGTTTTAATTCTACCTTTAGTGGACACTCCTCTTCTTTCTTGGATGTGAGGACCTCCACACCAAGGATCTCTCTGCGGGCTGCCTGGGCATGTAGGCAGTAAACTCATTGAAGAGTCTAGCATATTCCTCCTACTCCCCCGAACAGGAGTTAATTGCATAACAACCAATCAACGTGGCCTCCAATGAGTCCTCCACAAAAAGTTGGGCCTTGCCCTCCTGGTTGAGGGCTTTCTCTAGTACATCGACTCTACAGCATGAGTCGCCTGAGGCGGGGGAAGCCATAACTTATGACAAGCTAAACTCCACCTTCTCATCCCCTATTTGAAGGGAAAGTTTGTCATTCTTCACGTCTATCATAGCCCCCACAGTGGCTAGGAAAGGTCGACCTAAAATGATTAGGATGCGGGAGTCTTCCTCCATCTCCATAACCACGAAATCACATAGTATGAAGAACTTTTCCACTTGTAATAGGACATCCTCAAAAATACCTGAAGGGTACTGGACGGATCTATCAGCTAGCTACAGGGAGATGGTAGTGGGTTTCAGCTCTCCCACTTGCAGTTTCTCACATATAGAGTAGAGCATAAGACTTACGCTAGCTCCAAGGTCGCACAGTGCTCGACTGATAGTCACATCCCCAACTGAACAAGGGATGGAGAAACTCCCTGGATCCGAAAGCTTGGGAGGCAGTTTGTTCTGAATAATTACACTGCACTCCTCAGTGAGGGCTACGATAGCATTCTCGAGCAACTTTTCTTTATTTGTCAGTAGGTCCTTTAAAAACTTGACATATGAAGGTATGTCAGTAATAGCCTCCAGGAAAGGGATGTTGATGTGGAACTTTTTAAGCATCTCGAGGAACTTCCCGTACTTGTGCTCCTCCTTAGCCCCTACTAGCCTCTGAGGATATGGAACTGGGGGCGTGTAAGGCTTCACTGGAGGTGAAACTTGTTCTGCTCTAATCTCCTGGGTCCTTTCAGGATGGATCCCCTCACTGGAAGGCTCAATAGGGGCCTCCTTGGCAGCATCACCCTCATCATCAGTCTCCCTCCTTTCCTCCCTCATAAGCATTGGAGGATTCTCTAACTCCCTACCACTCCACAGTGTGATGACATTCAGCTGACCTTTGGGATTGGTCTCAGGTTGACCTGGCAGATGTCCTTGGGGTCTAGATAAATGGCTTACCTGCTGCGCAATCTGGGCTATCTGATTCTCCATCATCTTCTGGTGAGTGGTCATAGTTTCAAATTTAACAGTCAACTAACTGACTGACTCACCCAATGCCTCATTAGTCTTGGTTTGGGTCACTATGAAGCGCTCCATAAGACTCTCCAGATTGGATTTGCACTGGGGTGGTTGTTGTTGGAGAAGTGGGGCATGAGGGGCCTTATATGGGAAACCAGGAGGTTGTGGTTGTGAAGTATTGGGTGGCATGAGATTGTTGTTACGGTAGGAGAAATTTGGGTGATTTCTCCAACCGGGGTTGTAGGTGTTTGAGTAGGGGTTATTTTGTGGGCGTTGGCCATAATTTTGCATTGCATTAGCATGCTTAATGCCTCGGAAAATGGATTGACACTCAGCAGCAATGTGGCCTTGAATGCCACAAATCTCACAGAGGACCTCAACCTCAAACATCGCACCCGAGGGACCATCCACTAAACTCCCTGTGGAGGGAGTTCCAAGCCTGTCAAAACATTGCACTAAAGCATCCACCTTGCTAGCCAGCATATCCACAACATCCACTCCATAAACTCCACTAGTCCTCTTGGGGGCCGCCCTCTCACCGGACCAATGATAGTTGTTGGAGGCCATCTCCTCCAATAAGGCCTTCGCAGCCTCTATCGACTTCCCCATAAGTGCACCGCCAGCTGCGACGTCGACGGACATCTTCAATGACTGGTCTAATCCATTATAGAAGGTTTGGATTAGAAGCCAGTTGGGTACTTCGTGGTGGGGGCATTGGCGTTGAAGATCCTTGAACCTTTCCCACGCCTCATAAAGCCGCTCATTGCCTCGTTGAGAGAAGAAGGTGATTTCCGCTCTCAACTTAGCGGTCTTGTCCGGGGGGAAGTACTTGCTCAGAAATGTAGTCGATAGGGCCTCCCAGGTAGTGAAGGAGTTAGGCTCTTCATTAAGGAACCAGTCACTGGCTCGGTCCGTCGGCGAGAAAGGGAAGAGCCGGAGTCAGATGGCGTTGGCGGAGAGCCCGTTGAGCTTAATCGTGTCACACTTCGCTGGGAAGTTGTGAAGGTGAATATGAGGGTTCTCCGTGGGACGCCCACTAAACTGATCCTTCTCCACGAAGGATACAAGGGCGAGCCGCAGCTTGAAGTTGTTCGCTTCGACGGCCGGATTCTCAATAGAAGAGGTGAGGCCGGTGGCCTGCGGTAGGACATAGTCCCGCAGAACCCTAGGATTTCTCTCGGCCATAGTGTTGTCTTGTTGCAATTACCTCTTCCTTGCACCGCTTTGCCTTTGCGCAGTGGCTTCTATCTCAGGGTCAAAGAGAATGAGTGGTCACTCTCTCTGACTGCACCTGTGCATACAAAGCCAAGAACTACACCAAGCGTAAGCAGGTTCAAGCAAAGCTAAAAGAACAAGAAGGAAAAGGAAAAGTGGAAAAGAAAAAGAGAAAGCCTAATCTAAAGTGTTTAAAATCGCTTTCGATGTTGAAACAACCAAATTCCCCGACAACGGCGCTAAAAACTTGTTGAGTTAAAAATACTGCAAGTGCACGGTGCCAGTTGTAACTACGAACGGTAAGTACGGGCCGTGTCCACAAGGAACTCGATTTTAACCACCGAACCAAACCTTAACACTCTATTTACGCCAGAGTCTATTGGGAATGGTTTTACTCAATAACAATTGTATTCTACTAAAAATTACTGCTATTGTCTAAATCAATGTTAATGAAAGTCCTGGATTGGGGTTCACCACACTATCATGTTCCTTGGACTATAAACTAGATCATGCGAATCGGCCCACACAGACAACTGAAATGGAATGGTTACAAGTTAAGTATATCTACGCCTTCTCTCAAAGGTCATTAGACTGGTCAAACTATCCTAGTTATCTATTGTCATAAAACTAGAATCAGGAAACCACAAGATTGAGTAACCCTTAATTCCCAATTGAAGCCCCAACTATTTTCATGTTAAGAAATCCAATTGCTCACTAAGTAGCTCAAGGTAGAGGATTTAACTCTCGTTAATCTCCTAAACCCCATGTACAAACATCAATCAACCCTCTCAAGCAATTCATTGAACACCTGGCATGCTAAGTGGGAGTTCAATTACAACATAGGCATTCATTCACATAAATCTAGAATACGAATCTAAATTGCACAATAGGGGCTACACCCAATCTAAGACAATAAATTTAGCCCATAATCATCATCAAAATCACAACCACAATCACGAATATGACCATGATAGAAAAAACTAACTTTGAATTAAAGCGTGAAAGGAAAAGGGTAAAGGAGCGTACTTTCTGTTGATTGAAGTAATAATCTACCAGACTTAACAATCGATTTCAATCCAAAGCTTTCAAATCAAGAACAACCAATATGAATCCTAAAAACCTAAAGTCGCCGCTTTCGAGAGAGAAAGAACGAGAGAAAGAAGAAGTCCCGAATTACAACGCCAAGTTACAATTAAACGGGAAGAATTAAAGTGGCATGGTCACGCCATGTGGCACGGTGCCATCGTGCCACTTTGCTGTCTTGCGTTTTCTTGCTTCCTTGGGTGGCACGGGGCACCATGCACCCTGCCTGGCATGGTGCCCCCATGTCACTTCCTCTTGGCTTGAAATCTACTCTTTTGGCTCATATTTGGCGCGATATTAGCTGGTTTTCCTCGTTTCTTTCAATCGAACTCCTGAAATCACAAAAACACAACATTTAGGTAGATTTGGGGTAAAAAATGACTAATCAACCTCTATACTCTTGAAGTTTTACCGAAAATTGTCAAAATGAGGGGTAAAAATCATGTCTAAAAGGGGTAAAATAGAGGTTTATCAAAAGGCCACCATGATCCTAAACTTATACCCCCCAATGACATCCAAACTGCAGGAAGCACACTGGCAACCACTGGATTCGGGGATGTTGAAGCTTAACTTCGATGCTGGGAAGCTATAAGACTGGGAACATGGACTCGACTTTGTTGTGCAAGATTCCCTTGGCGACGTCATCTTGGTGGGCTTTAAACAATTGGCTAGGTTTCATGGCGTGGAGGTAGCTGAGGCAGAGGTTTGCCTCTTCGGTATACAGTAGGGTTTACAAGTGAGCTTCTCTAGTATCATCATCAAGGGTGACAGCCTTTCAATAATTTCCAAACTTCGAAACAAGACTCTGTCACATTCTGTTTTAGGATTTTATATTTCAGAAATTATTCGCACCACTGCTAGTTTCTCTTTTTATGCTTGGAGTTGCGTTAAGAGGGGCGGGAATCGAGTTGCCCATGAGGCCGCTCACCTCTAACCTTGTGGTTCTATTCCTCGGATCTGGATAGAGAATATGCCAATGTCGATCATGAACTTGGCCTCCAATGACATGTGTACTTATTTGAACGATACTCTTATACAATAACCCCCCTTTTGCTGTCGGAAAAAATCTAAAATAATTAACAGTTTCATTTTTTCTTTTAAAAAATACAGGTTAGTCAATTATGTATGAAAGATTTTATTTTTTTTAAAAAGACGAACCTTCTAAATTTTTGACACATGCCACTCCAACAAAAATTCTAAAATAATTAACAATTTTACATTTTCTTTTAAAAAATACAAGTTAGTCAATTATGTATGGAAGATTTTTTCCCTAAAAAAAGACTTTATAAAGTTAATTATAATTTGAAAGATTTTTTTCTCCAAAAAAAAGATACATTAATGTTCAATTGTGGTAATGCATTACATTGTGTTACTGATATCACTCCCAATATTACCAAAACTAATACATTTCATTATAACTTTAGAAAATAAAAGAAAATAACATACGTAAACATGCATTCGAAAAAGAAAGTGCATGAACTAGCATTGCTGTGAGACAATGAACTTAAGAAAAATATGACGTGAGTTTGCCCAAAAAATGCACCAGTTATTGAAGTAGTATAATTAAAATATTTTATGATTAGAGATGGGAGTTGCAACCGAATCTGAAAAATCTGCCCTGAACCCGCCCCATTTATAATGGGTATGAGTACGAAAAATTGGGAAAAAATGGGTATGGGACGAGTATGCTGAAAATGGATATGGGTATGGGTATGGGTACGGGTATAGGCATTACCCGCCCCATACCCATACCTGCCCCGTGCCCGAATTTTTTTGAAGGTAAATAAATTGTTGAGTAGAGTTTTGAACTTTGAACGTTGGTAATTTATTTTTAAAAAAAACTCCATACAGCAACCTATCCCCAACTATGCACTGCATCCATTTGTATCGCTCATTTATTATACCGAGATATAAAGTCACGTAACTCACGGCTCATTAATCTAAAATTCTAGCTTATTTGTTATGTCCCACATTCTCTCATTTCAATTATTTCTAGAATGCAATCTTTTATTTATGAGCTAAGTATGAACTATTAAATCCAATAGGTATTGTATTTTTTTAGAACATTTTGCCTAGTTGAATTTAGTTTTATGAATTTCTTTAGGTAAAAGAAATTATTGTACCCAATGGGTGTTATATTATAATATATGTATACAACCGAATAAAACCCGAAATACTAGAAATACCCAATAGTTATGGATATGGGGATAGATCTTGAAAACCCGATTAGTATGGGTATGGGTACAGGAATAACTTTTGAAAATGGGTATGGGCGCAGGTATAACTCCACCCACCCTGTATCCGCCCCACGTCCATCCCTATTTATGGTGCATTTACACACTGACGCATTATAATCTGTACATGTGATATTTTTTGAAGTAAATGCACCAATTACAGACAATCTATTGTTTATATTTGGTTTTCATTATTCACCCACAATTTGACAACCAATATGCAATATTATAAAGGTACATATAGTCACATGCACATATTCTATATCTTGTTTATTACAAGGACACAATTATTATTATTAAGAAACAATAAAAGATATTTGGTTTTCATTATTATTATTCTTTCATTTCTTTAAACACAATATAAATATGAACATGTATTATTAGAGATATTGCATAGAATGTAATCACAATTATAGATCCTATATATGCAAGATAATACCACCAATATATTACTAATAGAAGGTGCCCACTTGCTTTAAGCTTTCTAAGTACAAGAGTCCAACTATTGATGATTAACAGTGACAAGATTACCTTTTCTTTAACATATATTTTTATTGTGATATATAAAAACTCACCATATTACTTCCAATTTTAGAATACAAGAGTCCAACGCTATATTATCCTTTTTTTTTAGTTGTGAGATTATATTCCCTTTACTACATATTCATATTGTGATATGTAAAAGCTTTATAGACATAGAAAACTTTGTTATAGTAACAAAGTTTTATATTATGTCCTACTATCAACCTACAAAGAAATAGTATTTACTACAATTGTAATTATGAGACCTGCATTGTAATTGTAAATTGTGTACGACATGCTCACTATTGTAATTTTTATAAATAACTACTATAATATAAAACGCATGAGCTTTCCCATACAGCGTATGGTATAGAATGCTAGTCAGTGACATGGAAAAATCATAATTTAATTTTTATAAATAATTACCATTCTTCATCTTTAAATAATTACCCTTATATTAACTTGATTAGTTAATGGCGTGGAAAAATCATAATGTAATACACCTGTAGGAAAATTTCTTTTTTTTGTTTTATGTGAATCGAAAAGCGGAGGATTGTATATATCAACACAAATCAAGCACCCAAAGGCCTAGCACACTTGTAGGAAAATTGCTTACATACAAGTGTTCAACAACAACTTCTCGCAATTGGATTCCGCTTTTACAGGGTCTGGAGATTACATACAAGTGTTCCCTTCATATATTATCAGGAAGCAATCCTGTTAACTTTTTTTTAATAGTAATGTGAGTTTTAAGATGGGTTAATAATTTTCTTTTGGAGAGCTAAATTACCAATAGTTAAACCAATTGTTGAAGATTTGAAAATTGGTCTTATGATCAACAGTATTTGAGTCATTAGAATTAAGATACTCCTCTTGAAAAAGTTAATTCAATGGGGGGTGTTCAAAATGATGTTTCAAAGTTTAGAAGTATTATTCTCATCAGATATTTTAAATTTTGAACAATGAGAGAAAAGAACATCCCTATCCCCTACAATTTCTAAAAGTTGCCTCCCCCCTCCAAAATTAAAAAAGTAATCTAAGATGTACATGTAGTTAAAAGATAGTCTTTCTTTCAAAAACTAGATATTATAATTAACATAATAACATAGTATGATATGATCTTAGCCCAGAAAACGCAGAAGATGATTTGATATGATAACAGTAATTGAACCAAGTGTGTTCTTATAGTTGTCTAAACTCGTTGCTTGAAACAGGAAGAAAGCGACGAAGTACATCCATTTTGTAAATCATCACTCCTTTAATTTCAATATTTTGATTAATTTTTATTTTGCACTTCATAGGTGACATAAATTTTGAACTGTTAATTGTGTCAAGAATATAGCGGTTAATAATAGAGATTTTTACTAATAATACTAAAAAATCTAATCTATGATGCATCAATATTATTACTATATTTGATATGTAATTTATAAGTGGGATGATAGTCGCACCAATTGTGATATTTGCGATTGAGTTGACAAGACATCATTGTAGAGTTGATGGCCCTAAATTTTGATGAGTAGAAACTTTTCTTTGGATGCTTCTTTGACGAATAGAATTAAGGTTGCATATGATGTGGGTATAGCACTGGAATCATTTTCCTGGCTCCACATAAAGACTAGCACTTCCGTTTTTACAAAACTAACTACTAGCCCAGAGGATTATAGATTGTTATCCAATAAGTATTGTGTAGAACTGTCTCACGGTAATTTCTCGTGAGACGGAGTATCCACATCGAGTGAGGTGCACGCTGATATAAAAACATGACATGCACACCCTCTCTAGCACTTCATGGGTCGTTCGTCCACAAGCTGCCCAAACGTATGAACCCTAATTGGAGAGATCATTCCCCCTCTTGTCTATCCCTCATCACAAACGGCGGGTCATCACTATTAATCACCCTCGACTTAAAATTGTCAAAAATCGCCTAAAAAATACATGTTGTGACTACATACAATAATAGTCATACCTGAATTAAACCATCTAGAATACATGATTAAAATCGCCTAAAAAATACATATTGTGACTATATACAATAATAGTCATACTTGAATTAAACCATCTAGAATACATGGTTACTGCAAAACTTCGAGTTGATAACTAATAAAGTTTCAACATATGATTATATTAAACATCACCTTTAAATAAGTTATCTCACCCATAATTCTTAAAAGTCGCCTACGAAATGTATTATGTGATTATCACTAATCTAATTTTGACATACGACTATATTTAAAGTCACTAGAAACGTAAAGTGATTATTAGTCACACCCAAAATTATTAAAAGTCACCTAAAAAATGTGTGGTGCCATAACATACAATAATAGTCCTAACTAAATCAAATTTTATTTACTACATGACTACTGAACTCCAAATTGATGTGGCCACAACATCAACAACTCAACATGAAAAAATGTGATAATTAGGGTATGCTTTTTTCGAGGGTAAATTGGGATAGATAAAAGGATGAAATCGATTGAAGTAGGTTGAAATAGGTTGAAGTGGGTTGAATTTTTTTATGTGATAAATTGAACTTAGTTAAAATAGTGAAAGTGGGTTGAAGTGGGTTGAAGTAGGTTAAAGTTGGTTGAAGTTGGTTGAAGTTGATATTTTGAAATTTACCTACGAAAAGAACAGGTCCTTAGTCAGCTCGAAAATTTTAAAAAGTCATGTTTGAATGAGTATGCCTGTAAATCATACATTTGGTGTCGTGTGCATTGAAGAAGAACTTTTCTTTATCTATAAATGACATTTTTTACAATAATTGGCAACGCCATTTATTAACTTATAATTGCATTTCAGGAACTTTTGTTCAAGAAGACATTACTTGTATATTTTGTTCAAGAAGGAATCGGTTGCATCCCTGACATCTGCAGTGCTTAGAGAGGATTGTTCACTCAATTTGCCCACGTGTCCTCTGCTGCTGGATGTATTTGTTGTGCAAACAAATGAGTTTAGGTAGAAGTGTGCTGAAAGCAAGCACTAACTAGATATTAAGAGCATAGGTCTAGATTTAGCTGGTAATTTATCCATTCTTATTATTTTATGTTGTTGGTTTTGTATTGTATTTGTGATATTTAGCCATTTGGCTTAATAATAATCAAAAAAAAGAGGATTGTTCACTCAAGAATTTATTATAGTTGTTAAATGTGACTAATTTTGTTCTTAAAGCTTATATTATACTCCTAGGAGTATGAACTCCTACAAGCCACATAAGTATCACATATTAAAAATTGTCTATAGGACAAATACATGCTAGAAAAATATATATACATTGCCTATCCTTTCATGGATAAATTCCAAAATATCAATCTCAACCCACTTCAACCTACTTCAACCCACTTCAACCCACTTCAACTTGCTTCAACCCGCTTTTACTATTTTAACCAAGTTCAATTTATCACATAAAAAATTCAACCCACTTCAACCTACATCAACCCACTTTATCCTTTTACCCATCTTAATTTACCCACGAAAAGAACATGCCCTAAAAGAGAGTACATACTCCAAGATGTATGATGTACGTACAACTGTTACTATTGTGGTGAGCTATTCTTATAATCTACTGACTATCATTGTTATAATGCAGTACTTATTGTTATGAATATTAATGTTCGTATAGTATGACTATTGAATAATCAAATTGCGCTAACAATTATAATAGGTGGGGGCGTGACTATTCAGTGGCTGTAGATTACCTTAACATTGATACGGTTAAATATTAAAATAATAATTTTTGTATGGAATCTTTACACCTAAACTTTATTAGTTATCTTCAAACTCTCAAAGAGTTACTACAAAGGAATTCATATCATCTTAACTCTTCTGTAAAACAGTGTAGCTCTCAATCAAAATTTTTGCGACATTAAATTTACAAAAGTAATTGCAACAACAAAAGACTGTATTAGGGGGATAAAGTGACAATGATAAACATAACATGTGACTATAACATATATTTTGACAATTTAAGAATTGATTATAATAACAATAATAGGATGACTGTCAATATGAACGGGTGTGGTTAAAACATGAAACAGGGGTGACTAATAATTAAAATAGGATGGCTTATTGCATATTCGTGAATTTTGAGATGACTACTATGAAAGGCATGCATGACTACTAAGAAAAGAGGTGAATATTTGTCCTAATTGCGGGATGGCTGTTGAAAGTGATATGCTTAACCACTGACATTTTTAGGATGTAAGTATCGTACGTACATGACAACAAGGTCATCACTATTGGGCCAAAAGGGTGGCTACAATATCCTGAACTTGATGACAACTAATTATGAGGGACAGCAGCAAAGTTTGCAGTGAGGGATGAAGTGCGACGAGTTAGATGACAATTTATAGAGAACGGTGTGAATATTTTACACGGAGAGGAAATTAGTGCATAGTAAACTCTTGATCTACAGAAATAATAATTTGAATCTTCAATGGTTCTTTCTTGTTCTGCTGTGTTGTTATTTCTCTTTGACTTTTAGAAGTTACAAGCTTTGTTTTGTAAACTTGAAAGTTAATTAAAGGTGGCTATAACAATTATCATAAAATGACTACTAGACAAATGGTGATAATTTTGAACAAAAGAATGTGCAACTACTATACGGCCCAAAGTCTGACTATAGTTTGCAGTAAATAAGAATGGGCAATATCATTGTGTAATCATATGTAATCGACTACAGCTACAAAACAATAAAGATGACCAGTAACATCAAAGAGGAGTGACTATCTTAATTAAGTCTATATGAAAAATTACTACTTACATATATGGTTGTTTCTTGTATAAAACCCTAAAATAACAGTATGTTTGTATCCTCAGACATTGTTACGATACTCTACACAATTTTAGTACAGTACATGCCTGTACACAAGTTATGTATTATTCAAATCGCCCTTAGGTTTACAAACCCCAAAGTTGTTACGATGCATAACAAGAACCCCTGTCTTATAGAAAATTGTGAAAGCAATCATTAAAGTATGCCTATTGCAGATCATTGACAAGCATCAAACAATTACTACCCAGACAGAAAATCATTAATAACCATTCAAATCATAGAGGGTAAAGGCCATTAACCAATTGGGCAAACCGAGCATTAGTCATTTAATAGTTACGTACAATTAATCAAATTATTGACCACTATCAAAAGCAGCAAATTGAGCATATAATAAAAGTCATGGAAGCTACAAAATATTGCCTAAAACAAGCATGAGTTAGTATAAAAATATAACCATAGGTCATGAACCATGTTCCATCCCTTGACATCATTGAGCTGATATACAAAAATCAAACGTTTTTTTAGATCAAGTCAAAATCAAACAATAAAACAAAGGAAATCCAAAGAATGGGACAAACAATCAAACGTTCACGACCATCCGAGTTACGGTCAACCAATGAGAAAACCATTGCAATACGATAACTATCAGACGAACCAGATAAGAAACGAAAATCAAGCAACGAGAATTTGAATGTATCAATCAAAATCTAGGATGAATTCAAAGCCTTAAAATCAACTGTTAGATGAACAACAACTACTGCCAACAGAGCATAACCCACGGTACACCCCTTGAAGCCAGATTTTGTTTAGCTAGGGTTTAACGTATGACGATATGAGTTTTGGAAAGGAAGAACTTTTCAGAATCCCTAGTGTGTGTCTACACTTTCTTCCCAGCCGTTGATGACTTTTTTCAACCAAAAATAAAAAAAAGCCACGTAGACCGTCTTACGATAAGTCAACATGAGACAGTCTCATTGAGAAATTTACGTTTGTTGTTACTGCTATAATGTTACTAATGAAACTTGATGGGTAACCACATATCTTAACTTTAATTGCTTCATGGAGATGACTTTTAGTTATGAGTTTTAATTTTTAGGCTTTCTGACGTACAAGTAAAAGTATGATTAACATAATTAGTTATATCAAACTCTTTGTATACCAATAACCTAAGCTATGCATTGTTAAAATGATTTTAAAGGGTTTGCTTTAATATAGAGATTGGGTTAGATTTTTTATGCAACGGATTAATGGCTGTTATATCATACAAGGTAGAAATGCTCCTAGATGGTGGTCATTCCCAAAAGAGTGATGTGTGGGTCGATTTATTCAAGATTTGGGGTTTGATAGGTCAGTAAACAAGTGACATTTTTATCATAGATCGGAATATGAGTGTCAACCAATGTTGAATTAGGGAGTTATTCACAGGAAGCTGTGCCATCAATCTTTCCACCATAGACACCCCCCAAAAAAAGAAAAAAAGAAAAAGTAGAAATATCCTATTGTTTCGGTACTTTCTGGCATCTCTGGGGTGACGTAGGAAGAGAGCGGGCCTACATGATGGTCTCTGTCTGGACGTTTGACGAGCCTCTCCATGAGCGACAACCTACAAAAAAGGGCTACCCCAGAATAGGATTCGGGAAAAGCCTCTCCGACGGTCAAATCAGTGCGGGGTCCCAAGCAAATACAAAGCAGAGGAAAAAGGGCTTTCTTGTATGGGAGAATGTGCTTTGAAAAGTGATTGATCCCTCCTTCCTTAGGTAGGTAAGGGTTGTTTACAGTCCCTATCGCCAGGTGCAAAATAGTAATTTCACTTAAGATGTTTCCCTAATGGGCTGCTAGGCAGTTTGCCGTGTTGGGCCCTAGAGTTGGGATCTTCAAGCCCAGGAACTGCTGAAGATAGTTGACCTAGCTTGGTCGTAGGTACATATGTGGGGCCTACCTTGAATCCTCATATTTTCTGGATCATTTAGCCCCTCACATTTTGCATGTATGTTAACTGGACGGGTAGTCAGGCAGAATGTGGAGTGACTTCGTGCCGAAGGGACTATCTGTAGAGCTTGGAAGGCAGCCTGCTATAATAATCCTGTGACACCTGGGTTTTGATCTTGGTGCCAGGGGGTTTCCCAAGGTGACCCAGTTCCCGTGGTGTGACTGTTGTATGCTGAGGCTCCCACTTTTGGTGTATAAAATGTGGCTTGCTTGAAGTTGTTGCTTGCCCCTCGTGTTCTAATTTTCTCTTACAAAAGACTTATCTATCATGGTGTTCCCTTATTTTCTTAGTACTAAGGAGATGGCTCTTCATGTGTTGGAGGCCTTCAACTGGCATCTAAGGAGGGCTGCTCATCCTTCACGGCTGCTCCCGGTGGATTACCGTGACTTATGCCCGTACTTCCTTTTAGATGACGCTGAGGATGCCGCCCGTGATTTTCAAATTCCCAAGCTAGTACAGGCCGTCTTTTATGCTATGGTGGTAAATGAGGCCCTGTCGCTGGGCGTCTTAAGTCGAAGCCTGGCTGAGGACCCGAAGTCTGCTCTGACGGTCTTACAGTTGTCCACTTTTGAAGCTGGCTGCAGACCAATAGAAGTGCCCGCATAGCGGTTTGCCGGCCGGGGCAATCTGGTGCGCGAGCGAGGCCGATGCGTGTGAATAGTAGGGAAGAGAGCTATGGGTCTAACAATGCGCCTCCCCTACCCAGTGATGATGATGACGGGTAGTCTTAGGCTCTACTGTAGCCTATGCTTCTTCTTCTTCTTCTTCTTCTTCTTCTTCCCCTCCTCCTTCTTCTTTTTCGTCTTCTTTTAATGTACAGCCACTATGTAATCCCTAGTTTTGGTAATGAAGTGGTTCCCCTTCGTTCAGTGATTTTGACTTTAAATGGATGCTTTTGGTTGTTTGTTAGTAGTAAACCGAGCTGTGAGCGACCGACTTAATGCCGTACGTTTGAGCTACAGGTCCCAGGGCCATGCCGTAGAGTCCTTCGCCCCTTGGGGGTCGAGGATATTAGCGACCGGCTTCTAAGCTGCATTATAAGAGCTCGACCCCTTAAGGTACAGAGCCTTTGGTGATTGGTTCTTAGGCCGTGCCGAAGACCCTTAGCCCCCGCCCCTTGGGGGGCTAAAGGTATAGCGGCTAGTCCTTAGACTGTGCTGTGAGACCCTTAGCTCCTGGGGAGCTGAAGGTGTAGCGACCAGCCTCCAGGCTGTGCTGTAAGACCCTTAACCCCTTGGGGGCTAAAGGTGTAGCGACTGGCCCCCAGGTCGCGCTGTAAATATCTTAGCCTCTTGGAAGCTAAAGGTGTAGCGATTAGCTGTGCTGTAAGACCTTTAGCCCCTTAGGGGCTAAACGTGTAATGACTGGCCCCAGGCCGTGCTGTAAATCCCTTAGCCCCTTGGGGGCTAAAGATGTAGCAATCCACCCATAGGTTGTGCTGTGAGTTCCTTAGCCTTGTGGAGGCTAGAGGTATGCTTTCGTACCACGTGTCATGGCCTAAGTGGTACTTCAACTCTGCCAACACCTTGGAGGGTGTGCCGACTCTTCCCCTCCCTTTCCACCCCTATTTATAAGAGAAGTGGGGGTGTTGGTGGGGGCCATTCTGAGTTTGCCTTCACAAGTTTCTAGAGAGAGAAGCTGGTGTCCTAGAGAGAGAGACTCTGCCCCCTCCCCATCACCCTTTAAACTTAATGTAGAGCCTTCAACCTCTTCTCTTCATTCCTTCAACTATTTTCTTTGAATCTTAAAACGAGGTTGATCGTCTTCAACCTTTTCCATTCACTTTCTTCAACTATTGTAGTATGCTTGTATTTTGTATTTATTAGTTAAGTTATGTTATCCACTTCTTCATCGAGAGAAACTGTTCCTGAAAGGTCAGCCAACCCTTGTGAGGAGGGTTTCCATCCCCAGTTTCCCAACCTCCCGGCCTAGATCAATGGTCGTTTGGTGGCGAGTTGTCCCCTATAAAATCTATTTAAGGAACAAAAAGATCCCTTATATTGTACCCATCTATGAGTCGGGACGCCCTCTTGGTCTAGTTATGAATACTTCTCCACTCTTAGCATCCTTAGTATTGAGGAGGACGTGGTCTACCCCTAGGAAATTGATGTCGCTATTTCTCATATGACTAATGTCTAGGAAAGGAAGCTGGCCCGTACAAAGCAGACCGCTCGACCAAAAATAGTCCCGGAACTGATGGCTGAAGGATTCTCAGCAGGTAACTCTCAATCTTCTTCTGAGTCATTGCAACGGAGCTTCAAGGGGTGTTCTACTAGTACTAGCTCATCAGAGCGGGAAGGCAAGGTCCGCTCGTCAGGATCCCGCTATTCCGCCTCTATGGCCAAAAGGAGACGACCCCAGGAAGGCCAATCTCACGAGATTGTTGCAGAAGGTACGTGCTTCTTGGGAGCGCTCGAGCATTCTGACCCTTAGAATGGGAGGAGCACACACTTCCCTAACCCCAAAATAGTGCGATCTTTGAAGAGGACAGTTTTGGAAGAAAAGTATCTTCTTCCTATGGTTACAAGTTCGTTCTTCCGGATGTGGGTGCGACGGTTAATAAGCCGTCCCCAGGCTGTATCACTGTATATCGGGCATCCCTGGCATACGACCTGAGATTTCCTCTTCATGAAGTTATTTTGGAGATCCTCAACAAGTATGAATTGGCGCCCGCGCAAATAGTGCCCACTTCATGGCACAACATTTGCTCGGTTGTGGTGACATGCAAGTTAAGGAGACTAACTTACTCGGCTCAGGCATTTGGATTGGTACATATGATGTAGAAGGCACCTACCGAGACCGGGGAGGCGGGCTGGTATAGTTTCAACAACCGAAAGGGTTTTATGACGGCAATAGAGAAAAAGTTAAAAATAAAAAATTGTAAGTACGAGTTCCTCTTTGTCCGTTGAGCAACCAGTTAGGCTGACATTCCTGATTAAAACAATGAAAAGCCGATCCGAAACCGTTTTGGCGAGCCAACATCCGAGGAAAGGACTGCTGCCTGGTATTTTCAGTATTACATCTGGGAGCATAATCGGCCTAAGCTCCTCCCTGCCTTCATGTCGCATACAGTGGATGCAGGCAAGGAGCCCGAACACTGGAGGGTTAAGTCGAATGATAGGAAGCCATTCAATTGGCTTCCCATGTTGTCCTATTTCAAGAATGACTTTTTGCTTGTGACCGTCAGCTTGTTGATCTTAGGGAATTATTCTAAGGGTACTATCCATTCCTCTATTGTGTATTTGTTTTCCTTATTTCTGACCTGACTTCCTTTCCCTTCGTGCAGAGCAAGCCTGGGCAATGCCGTCCCCCCTGGAAAGAGGGGATGCTAGCACAGAAGAGATTGCCGTGAAGGCCGCCCAGCACCGCAAAGAGGTGAGGTGCAGTGAGTGGAGTCTCAGGCCAAGAAGGTTAGTAGCTATATGTCATCATTCTGCATCACTTAAGTGTGAAAATCTAACTCTGTTTTTTTCTTCGGCCAAGTGTCTAAGATACTATTTCACTTGGGAAAGGCGACCACCATGGCAGTTAGCCTTTCCCCCTCTGCCGCACAAAAGAGGCCACAACAAAAGATGCCGAGGGCTGAGGCATCCTCAGCCCCCACTCCTCAAAGGCGTGAAACCACGCGGCATGAGCTGATAGAGACTGAAGGGTCAAGGGGGTTCATATGACGAGAGGCGCCCCGTCCTGACAGGGGGCCATCGCCTCTCCAGGTCCCACAGGATAGCCACCCGCCGGCTACAAACTTTCTAGCAGCCGACTCCTCGTCCAAGCTGGAGCAATTGGAGAAGTTAGCTCAATCTTAGAGATTAGTGCCTGCTGCCACTTCAAGCCACCCAAAACCATCCGAAGACCACCTAGTGGTGGCCGAGGTATGAAAATCCATACCCTTCAGTGGCTTTCTTTTGTTAGGGCTCGTGACCTCATCAAGGACAAGTGACTTATACAGGGTTTCGCTCGAGCCCTTCAGGTGATGATGTCTACGCCCTCTGTATCTGATAGGAAGGAGAAGATTTGGCATCTTCAGGAGGGCCAGTGATAGGCTGAAGACCCAGTGGCTAAGTACAAATGCTGCTGGGAGAAGCTAAAAAAGAAGAAGGAGGCTTGGGAAAAAGAGAAGGAGGAGTGGTCGAAGGAAAGAGACAACCTAACTTCCTAATTGGAAGAGGCCCATATTTAGTTGGAGGGTAGTGAGATAGCCCTCTGGGAGGATATGACCAAGGCTAAAGAGGCCAGGTTTCAGCAGGGCTAGGAGGAGCAAGTTGAGTTCTTCCGCGAGCTACTGGGGGTGTTAGCTCCCGAGGAATTCTAGAGGAAGGGTTTCTTCGGGGCGTGGGTTCGCTATGTTGAGGATCGTCGCCGCTCCGTCCAAGCCGGTGAGGACCCTAACGAGGTCGTGTTTCTGTATGAGGTATCCGACGATGACCCAGATAACCCCGGAGGCACTGCGCCTCTCGACAGTGGCGGCGAGGAGGGCAGCAATGACGCGGATCCTGAAGCATAGGATCGTAGCCTCCCTTTTGCTTTTTGTTTCAGTCTTCTCTTGTTCTGCTCTACCCATGTATTTGAGTTTAAAGTAGCAATAGAAAGGATTTTCTTTGGGGAAACCTCTAAGTCTTCTTCTGACTTGATGTTTCGCTTTCCCTTCTTTTTACCTTTATGGATACTACGTCATTGTCAGGATTTATGATTGTCTAGCCCCAAAGGGAAATGACAAGACAGAATGATACAGGGAAGGCAGCATCTGTTTGAAGATCCTTAGCCCCCTGGGGGCTTAAAAGTGTAGCGACCGTCCCCTAAGCCGTGCTATAGGACCCTTAGCCCCTTGGGGGCTAAAGGACTAGCGATCGATCCCTAGGCCATGTTATAAGACCCTCAACCCCTTGGGGGCTAAAGGAGTAGCGACCGACCCCTAGGTCGTACTGTATGACTCCCAACCCCTTGGGGACTAAAGGTGCAGCAACCGAGCCCTAGGCCATGCTGTAGGACCCTTAGCCCCTTGAGGGCTAAAGATATAGTGACTGACCATGAGGCCGCGCTGCAGGACCCTTAGGCCCTTGGGGGCTAAAGATATAGTGACTGACCATGAGGCCGCGCTGCAGGACCCTTAGGCCCTTGGGGGCTAAAGGTGTACCGGCCGACCCCCAAGACTTACTATAGGACCCTTAGCCCCTTGCGGGCTAAAGGTGTAGTGATCGGCCTTGAGGCCGTATTGTAAGACCCTTAGCCCCTTAGATGGGCTAAAGGAGTAGTGCCCAGCCTTGAGGTTATGCTGCAAGACCCTTAGCCCCTTTGAGGCTATAGGCGAAGCAGATTTAGGCAAGAGAGACATTCAGTGGGGCAGATTGCACCCATGTGTATATTTATTCCAAACCGCTACAGGTACATTATATTAACCACATTAGGAGAGCTGCTGCTAATAATATTTGTGCAAATTACTACTATGCCATGTCCTGGGGATGGGGTCTCCATATGGGGCTGTGAACCAATACGTGCCCGGTCGCACCTGTTCCATCACCTTGGAGGGGCCTTGCTAATTGGCTATGAGTTTGCCATGCTTGCCTGACCACGCCACAGCTTTAGTCCTTTGAAGGACCAGATCACCTACCTTGATAGGATAGAGTTTCACCCTGCGGTCTTGGAGCCGTTTGATGCGGAGCTTGTGAGGTGTTGCTCTAAGGAAAGTGTCACCCCGAACAGAGGGGAGTAAGTCGAGGGCTTCCCAAAGTGCTGAATTGTTGAGTTCTTCTTGGAAGGTGGCAAGACAGTGGATGTGGAGTGCTACCTCAATAGGAAGCACAGCTTCAGACCCATATACCAGCAGAAAAGGAGTTTCCCCTATGGCCGTTTTTATAGTGGTGCAAATAGACTATAAAACGCCATGCAGCTCATCAGCTTATTTACCCTTGGCTTCATCCAGTTTTTTCTGTAAGCTGTAGAGAATGACCTTGTTTGTGGCTTCGACTTGGCTACTTGTTTGTGGATGAGCCAAGGCGGTGAACTGTGCCTGACACCCCAAGGTGCTGAGATAGTCAGTCACCTTAATCATATCGAACTATCGACCATTGTTGAAGATCATCACTTGAGGGACTCCAAAATGGGTAATGATGTTTTTCCAAATGAACTTGCAGACCTCGGCTACTGTGATTAAAGCGATGACCTCGACCACTACCCATTTTGTAAAGTAATCTACTACAACAAACAAGTATTTTCCTTGACCTGTGGCCTTAGGGAAAGGCCCCAGTATGTCCATTCCCCGGGTAACGAACGGTAAAGGGCTGATGATTAGCGTCAGTGAGGTAGTGGGTTTGTACTAGACGGGGGCGAATTGCTGACATTTGTCACAGCTACACACTAAGTTCATAGCGTCTTCACGTAGAGGAGGCCAATAATAGTAGATACGTATGGTGGCGACCGTAAGGGCCCGCCCGGCAATATGAGAACTGCATACTCCTTCATGCAGCTCATCGAGAATCTTCTACCCCATCTCTGGGGTCGCATGTAGTAGAGGTTGGGGGTAGGATCGTATGTATAGGATGCTGCTGTATAATATAAACCAGTTCGCCCGCTTTTTTACTCGATATGCCTATTTGGTGTCTAGGGGTAGCGTACCGTCCATTAAATATGCACAAATGGGGTCCATCCAAGTGAAACTCCTATTCAGCCAAAGGACTTCATGGGGTTCAATGCTCCTTTCAGTCAAAATCTCCCATTGATTTGCTTCAGTTTCCCATCTTTTGAAGAGCTAGCTAACTTGGATAGGGCGTCTAGTTACCGATTTTCTAATCACGGTATACGCGTTATAGAGAAATGCTTCAATAAAGCAATGGCCTCCCGTATCTAGTGGGCATAGGCCGCCATGGTGTCATCATTCACATTGTAATTCCTATTGAGCTAATTGATGACTAGTAGGGAATTGGAGTATGCCCTAATCGAGTACGCTCCTGCCGTGTAGCACAGTTCTATCTCCGATTTTAAGGCCTCAAAGTCGGCCTCATTATTGGATGCTTTGAACATGAACTTCAAGGCGTGCTCCTACATCTCTCTGTGAGGGGTTTCAATGATTAGGCCAGCCCCACTCCTATCTTTGGTGGAGGAGCCGTCTACGTATAAGTTATAGGAAGGGTAGGTGGGGCCGTCTCGGGAGGGGAGTTGGCGTTTTTAGCCAAGAAGTATGCTAAGGCTTAGGCCTTGACTTCCCGTCGTGCCTCGAAGGTGAGGTCATAATGGGATAATTCTATTGCCCGCTTTAAGAGCCTCCGGAAGCATCCAATCATTGTAGAACATTTTTCAATAGCTGGTTGATTAGGGAGTGGGATAATTCTATTGCCCACTTTAAGAGCCTCCGGAAGCATCCAATCATTGCAGAACATTTTTCAAAATAGAGCCGAAGTTTTCAGCTAGCCAGCACTAATGTGTAAGCAAACTTTTCGATTAGGGAGTGGTTCACTTCAGCCCTAGCTAGGGCATGGCTCACGTAGTATACCATGATCTATTCTTTAGCCCTTTCCATAACCAGGACCGTGCTTGCTGCTTGTTCCGAGATGGCCAGGTAAAGAAGGAGTGTTTCACAAGGGATCAGACTAGCTATTTTAAGCAAGTGGGCTAGGTATGCCTTCAATGACTGGAAGGTGTCATCCGCTTCTTTGTTCCATATGAAGTTTGCACACCTCTGAAGGATGCGAAAGAAGGGCTAACACTTATCGGCGGATTTTAACATGAAGTGGGCCAAGGCTGCGATGCATCCGGTTAGCTGTTGGACTTCCTTGATGTTCCACGGGGTTTTCATGTCTAGCATTGCCTTAACTTTGTCTGGGTTGGCCTCTATCCCCCAGCTGATAATCATTAAGTCCAAAAATTTCCCCAACCGGACCCCGAAGATGCACTTCTTAGGATTGAGCTTCATACCGTATATTTGAAGGATTTTGAACGTCTCTTGGACGTCCATGCCGTGCTCTGCGCCCTGTGTGCTTTTGACTATCATGTCGTCCACGTATACCTCCATGATTTTCCTGAGGGGCTGAAAGATCATGTTTACCAGGTGCTGATAGGTGACCCTAGCATTTTTTGGCTTAAAAGGAATCACCTTAAAGTAGTGTAATCCTCGGTTAGTCACGAAAGTGGTCTTCTCATGATCTTCGGAGCACAGAGGAATATGATGATACCCCGAAAATGCATCCGTAAAGCTTAACATGGCGTTCCCAGCTATGGCGTCCATAAGCTTATCTATTTTTGGTAAGGGATAACTATCTTTTGGGCACGCCTTGTTTAGGTCTGTGAAATCCATGCACATCCCCCATGTCCCATTGTGCTTTTTAACAAGCACTACATTCGAAATCCACTCAGGATACTAGCATTGCCTAATGAAACCTGCCTCTAATAGCTTATATACCTCCGTGGTCACTACCGCGGTGCGCTCAAGGCCCACATGCCTTTTCTTCTAAATTAAAGCCTGTGAGCTGGATCAACATTTAATCAATGCCCTATTATCACGTGATTGTTGCCTGGCATTTCCTCGGGACCAAAAGCAAAGATGTCCCGGTACTCTCACAGGAGGTCGACCAAGGAGTGCCTAGTTTCGCCCTCCATCTCTTGGCCTAGCTAAACTGTGTGGTCAGGTCGTCCTTCGTCGAGGGGGATCACTTTTATAACATCGGCAGCCTCTGGGCGCAGACGCCCAGGGTTGTCCCAGGTTAGGGTGCACATTGCCAAGTTTCGACGGGGGGAGGAAGCGTAATCCGCTGCTTTTTATCTGGGGGTGGCAGCTTAGTAGGTCCGCGCCCGATCAAGCGCTCTACCAACAGTCGGATGCTAACAAGGTAGCACTCACAGGCTGTGCATTGGGCCCCTTAAAATTTCCCAATGCTACTGTCATCTGCATCGAATTAAAGTTGCAGTAAGTATGAGGCAATGATAGCCTTCACATTGTGTAAGGTTAGCCATCCCAAAACGATGTTATAGGCCGTGGGGACATCAACCATCAAAAAATCTACCTCCAGGTTCCCTGCCTTGTTCTTGTCCTCAAACCATAGTGAGAGTCAAATCATTCCTGTGTGGTTCACTTCTTCTCCTCCAAAGCCTAAGATGGGGTGTGCCAGGGGGCAATTTCCCTTCCACAATGTTTAAGCTTCTTCAAACAATCCCACATGATAATGTCTATGGAGCTCCCAGTGTTAATGAAAATCTGTCGGACGAGGGCGCTGGCCACCTTCAGCTGGACCACCAACAGATTATTATGGGGTGAAGTAAAATGCGGGCCTTCACATCCATCGAACATCATAGTAGAAACCATAACACGGCTTCCCTGTTCTGCCGTCAGCGCCTCCTGCGCCCCCCGCAACTGGGCCTTCCCTGCAGCCCAGGTAATGCCTTCTGCATATCCATCGGTAATAGCGGCTACAATCTCTGTGGAGCACTCTTTTTCTTGGGGTTCTGCGTGTGCGGGTTAATGTTCCTTGCAAAGGGATCAAGGTTCTCTCTTCAAAAACGGTTTATCAGCCCCTTATCAGCAAGCTCATGAAGGGCTTTCTTCAATCCCTCCACTCGGCAGTGGTATGACCGTTTTGTTCATGAAACTCACAGTGCTTCCGCGCATTGTGTGGTTTCGATGCTGTGGTCATAGGCTGCGACTTTCTCAGCATGGGGTGTCCCTTTACCTCCATCAATATGCTTTTCGGATCCAAGATGAGGCAGGAATCCCTAATGTCAAGTCTTAGCCTCCGATCTCCTCGTTCCACATTTCTGTTCGTAGAGGTCTTAGCCTTCTTCAAGGCGTCCATGCTTTCGGTGCATATTTCTGTGTCTCAAATGAAATCTTCGGCCTTCCTCAGTGCTTCAGCCAGGGAGGTTTCCTTTTATTCGGCCAAAGAGAACTTGAACCACCCACTCTTTAACCTATTCAGGAAAGAGGTATATGCCTCCTTATCTTCCAAATCAGGGATCAAGACCACCTCCTGATGGAAACGCTTGAGAACTCTGCCAGGGATTTCTATGGTCCCTGCTTGATTTGGATAATTGAATGCTAGTCCGCCTGTCCTTGCGACTAGCAATGAATTAGCTAACAAACCTGTCAGCCAACTCCTGAAAGAAGGAAGCACTATCTGGGTTTAAGCCATTGAACTAGGACTGCGCTACCCCTTCCAGAGTGAATGGGAAGTACAGGTAGTATGTGACGTCCTCTATCTTGGACATACATCTGAGCCTTATACACCCCAAGGTGTCCTTATGGGTTCATGGTTCCGTTGTATAGGTCCATGGTGGGCTTCTTAACTTTCCTGTCACAAGGGGCGTTGATCTGAAAGGCATAGCGAACGGACGGGCCTCATCTGGGTGGCCGTTCCAGACACTTTGATGGGAGTCTCAATGCGCCGTCCCACCTCAGCTATCAATAGGGCTCTTCAGGTGAGGCTAGTCCTCGGGGGGGCTACGTAAGGAATGATCGTGATGGCGGGAACTGTGGTCGCGTACACCTCATGTGGGAGGACTATAAGTTCACTCCCTAATCGACCGGCGCTCAGGGGTGCGCCTTCTCCAAGAGACTCCCTCTCGGTGCTTTGAGGTTTGCTCCTATTCCTCAAACCAGGCCGTGCGTCGGGAATGAGTTGTGTATTGTGTAGAATAATTGCGGAGTTCGCAAGTCTCCCTGGGTTATCCAATGAGCTTGCTGGGCATCGACCCCCATAGACCAGTCACAATTCCCATCCTAAGACCGTTCGTTCTTCTCTAACCAGACAATCTCTCTCACTTTATCACTTTGGTGCAGCGAACTAGCAGGGGCGTGCCTATGTGATGACTCACATCCAGTGGTAGGCACGTAGTCAAAGGTGGGTAGTGGTCTCGCAGAGGTCACAACCTCTATAGTCTTCTTCACCTGCTCGGTCACTTGTTGGAGGATAGTGTCGGTCATGGTGGTCATGAAATTCTGGAGTGCGTCCACCATGACATAAGCTTCCCACTCAGGCGAGCGTTGTCTAATTGAGTGCGGGTTTGCCCGGGAACTTTCTAAGGCCTCTTGTACTTTAGGAGGTGCTGGGACTTCAGCCATAAGGGCCTTGTCTCTCCTGGAATGTGCTTGTGTGGCGTTACTTACAACCATTGTTCACCACTCTCTCCCCCAGATGGCACCAAATTTGTTTTGGTACTTTCTGGTGTCTCTGGGGGGTGACGTAGAAAGAGAGCGGTCTTACGTGATGGTCTCTGTGTGGACGTTTGATGAGCCTCTCCATAAGCAACAACCTGCAAAAAAGGGCCGCCCCGGAATGGGATTCGAGGAACGCCTCTCCAATGGTCAAGTCGATGTGGGCTCCTAAGAAAAGATAAAGCAGAGGAAAAAGGGCTTTCTTATATAGGGGATTGTGTTTTAAAAAGTGATCCCTCCTTATCGAGGTAGGTAAGGGGCATTTGTAGTCCCTATGGCTAGGGGCAAAATAGTAATTTCACTTAAGATGTTTTCCTCATAGGCCGCTGGGCAGTTTCCCTGTTGGGCCCCTAAGTAGGGATCTTCGGATCCAAAAGTGGCTGAAGATAGTTGGCCTAGCTTGGCCCGTAGGTGCATATGTGGGGCCCATCCTGAATCCTCATATTTTCTGGATCACCTATTAAACTAAATTAACTTGGATGAAAAAATTCTATTATAATTGTATTTCATTAAAAGCTTTCTCCCCCTAATAATTACTTCTTTTTATAAAAAATCCAATTTAAGACGAGTGATGTATCATTGGATTCATCTAATGAAAGTGGGAGGGATATCGTTATAAGGAGATCAGTTAACTGTTTTAGATCATCTTTTGGTAAATTTTGAGCAAGAAATGAGGAATGTGGGGAATATGGATGTCCAAGTCCATCAAGACTGTAGCTCTTCTCATTAGAGCTGGGGAATAGATCAGGTCAGATTGGATTCGTACTTATATCAAACTTAAACAAGTTGAGAATCACTTGACCTGATTATAACCCGTTTATTAAACGAGTTAAAAAACTTTGACCTGTAACCATTTAATTTTTAAATGGGTTGGCTCATTTAACCCCTTCAAGATAAACAACCAAGTGCAGTCACCTAATTACGTATTTATCCATTTAACATTTTCAACTAGTACGTAAGTACATAGCATTGAAAATTGAGTTTACACATCACATTAAGTAATTACTCTTTGAAAGACTCCCGACACATCATAATTCACATTTTCATATTTATTTTTAATTCTTTTGTTCTTAATTATCTAACAAAAGGGTAAACGGGTAAATGTTTAATGGTAACTGGGTTGACTTGTTTAACCCATTTAATTAAACATGTTATATATGTACTTTTTCATGTCGAGAATTTTGACGTGAACCTAACCTATTCAATCAAACGTGTCAACCCATTGAATTAAACGAGTTGAAAATTTGTACCTAAACCCACTTAAGTTCGGGTTACTTTCGGATCAATAATTATATGAGGTTAACTTTACCCAACTCTACTTCTTGTTGTAAAAGAATCCAATTCCATGGGATTCTTCCAATGATTAGCTCTCCAATGTCCAAGTCAAATAGTGAACCAAAAAAGGTAGAGAAGGCAGTAAAGGAAGAAGTATTTACCCCTTATGCTGGATGTGGGGATGTTCTTTCAATTCTCTTGGCACTTAAAGAGGGGCCATCTCTAGTTCTCAACAGCCTAGCACATGGCCCAAATTAACAAGCAGCAGTTGGCTTTTGCGTCCCTCTTACGCCTGGGCTTGGCCAGCCCCCTACCATTTTAACTGTGCCATTAAGGGTTTTAGTTTTTTTTTTTTTTAGGTGGGATAAGATACACATATGTTTTTGCCACAGGACATTGATTAGAGACAATTTGAGATATAAAAGACCATTTGGGTCAATTTTTCCATAGTTATATAGCCTACACATATTGGATTGATTTGTGCAAGAAAAAATTGGGTGGCTGTTTCTCCATGGTAATTATTAATTCTTTGTGATGTTTTCCTGATTACACTGACAAAATAGGTCTTGCTTTTAGTGACTAAAATGTTTTAAAGCCCTATGTTTATTTTACAGAATAATGGTGATAACAGAATGGAAATGGCACTCTGCCACTTTCTCTCTCTGTTCAAGTTCTCTATTTAGATTTTTAGATTTTGCTTCTATTTTTATGGTAGAGCTTGAAACCAAAGCCTAAATCCTAAGTTGGTCTTCTCTTGGTCTTCTGTTTCGGTTAATTGAATTGATTTTTCAATTGATCAAGCTGGATATCAAATCTCAAGCATTTTTCCTTCCTTTCTTATTTGGTTAATTGGATGGATTCTTTAAGTAGTCAAACCCTAATTTTGTGATTTAGGATATGTTTCTCTAGGTTCTTCTTGTTACAAAAAATTTTGATTTGATTCATTGATGTATTCTTATACCAATGGCTATCAGTAGAGCTCACGGTTCACAGATTAAGCCAACTGATCCTCTCTTTGTTCATCAATCTAATAATGATGAAATTCCTTTGGTTGCGAACATTTTAAATGGAAAAAATTTCGATAATTGGTAGAGATATGTGATAATTGCCTTAGAAGCTTAGCACACAGTAGCCTTTATCAGTGGTAATTGCTTTCATCCGAACTCATCTTCAACTACTTTGCCTCTTTTGCAAAGAAATAATGCCATGCTGTTCTCTTGGCTTCTAAATTCTATTAGTAAGAATATAAAAAATAACATATTACATTTCAAGACAAAACAAAATCTTTATAATGATTTGGTAGAGAGATTCGGACAATCTATCAACGCCACATTGTTTTAAGTCCAAAGGGGTGTCTCTTGTTTGGTTCAAGGTGATGTAGATATTGCAAGTTATTTTACTAGAGCCAAACAACTTTGTAATGAGTCAATAGAAGAGCTTACAATGCTTGGAATGAGGAAGAAATTCAAGCTACACCAACAGAGGCACAAGTGCCAGCTCTGCTAGGTTTAAGTCAGGAACATAGTAAACAAAATTTTCAATTTCTCACTAACCCCACTACTTCAGAGGACAACAAGCAAAATAACCATGAAATAGTTACAGCTTATATGGCAGTTGTAGTTTCATTTATTCATCATTCCACTTGCTATTCTTGTACATTATAGGTTTGTTCCTAGATTTTAGACTCTTGTGCAAGTGATCATGTGACCTTTGACATGAATGCTTATGTGATATGAAGATGTTGGATACCCCTTTGTTGGTGTCCTTACCAATTGGTTTCAAGGTTCAAATTACATAGTCTGGTAAATTGAGGTTGAGTGAATTCGTTGAACTAGATAATGTTCTTTTGGTTCCTAACTTTAAGTATCATCTTAAGAAGTTGGCTAAGAAATTGAAATACAAAGTGGTTTTCACAAAGGATATATGTCTTTTTTGATACGGAGCGAGGCCCTTAAATCTCCAAGGTCACGGTCAAGGTCAAGGTGGCTGAGTATGAATATTAGAGTCCAAAACAAGGGCCCAACTGAAATTAGCACAGTTCAAGGCTCTAAAATAAGGTGTGATTGAGAATGAAGATTAAAAAGAAAATAAAAACTCTAAGATAAAGAATTTCATCTACACTTAGAGGGCGGCTAAACACCACTTAATTCCCTAAAGGTTAAAATCACCAAAAACTAATATAAAGTTCAGACTCTAGAAATGCAACCCAAAATGGTATAAAATTTTGAGAGATGTTTATAGGAGAAAACAACAATGAGCCATATGATATATCATTCATCAAAGTCTAATTACAAGATAGAAAAGTAGTCTATTTTAAAGGCCTATAAAAACCCATGACTTATTCCACAAGCAAGGACTTAGCCAATAGGAAAATTACATTACTAACCAATGAAATTAGGGAAAAATCTTTCCCTAGCATTAGTAGAAAATAAGCAACAAAAATATATGGCCAATGGGAGTAAGATAACCTCTCTCACTTGTACAAACCAATGAAAATGCTTCATTCAATTAACAAATTTAAATGTGATGAAAATAGTACAAATAGTACAAATTTTCGTTGTCATTTTGTGCTGGAATTTGGTCCCACCTCAGCTATGAAAAGGAAGCTTCTTTAAACCTTCACATTAGAGAATATTCCTGGTATTCTTTTGAAAAATTTTATTTTGCGACGTCCCTACTTTGTTAGTCGAGTTCAAAGTCCTTGAGCCCGATTTTTAGACTTCTTACCATCGCTGCCCAATGTGGGTCTGAATTATGGTTGCTTGATTTTTTTGTTGAATTTCTCTCTTAATACTGGGAGTTACAAAAATCTATTCTCAAGGATGGAAATAGACTCAGGGAGCTTTCTAAGCATTCCTAAAATGCTTTAGTTGGGTTCATTTTCTAAATGAAAACTCGGATCAAATTTGACCCAAGCCTTTTAAAATAAACTATTCAATGTAACTCCTTATTTATGGTATTAATTGCCTCTTACCAATTGATAACTTATGTAGAGCCCCTTAAAGTCCCAAAGGAGCAAAGACTTTGAAGGTTACACCCCCAAAGCTCTTTAATCAGCGGTAAAAAGTAGAGATGATTGGATCAGGGCCTTAACATTGTGTAGTAAATTGAACTTTGACTCACTGAAGGGCATTAAGATAGTTTGCTCCGCATCAACCTCCCCCTCTTGAGAAGGATTTGCCCTCGAATCTTGTAGGTCAAAATCATCCCCTTTAAATGGAATTAGCTACTTAACATGGAATGATATGAAAATGAGGAGCTTGTAGATATGCTCACTAACCCTTTTCAGAACCTTAAAGGGATGTTCTTCTCTTAGCATAGAATTAATCATCCAATTGAAAGATAACTCCCTTTCTTCATACAAAACAAAACATAGTCCCCTTAAATGCTAAAGGCTTGAAATTTTTAGGGGTCCTTGACTTGATTCGAACACCAGGTTTTTTCTCATTGGCAAGTGGATTTTTATGAATTCCATTCATGGTTTCCTGTTCCCAAAATCTATCAAGGAATATGCTTCTTCTTTTTTTTTTTTTTTAGTGCTTTCTACCCTATCTTTTGGTTTGAGTTGTTACAAAGGGTTTGGAGGGTGAGGGTGAGGTTGTGGCCTTGGTATCCTAAGGTATAACTATTAGATATTCCATTGTATACACCCTTCTATCACATTGCCATTGACTCCCAAGTAGTGAATGATAAGCATTCAGGATAACACATCACATAAGACTTCCTCATTAAACTTGCTAGTAAAAAATGTAATTAGCACTTGTTTGGAAACTTTTACCCTATTACCCTTCTTAAGCCTTTGGAAGATAGGGAGTAGCTGATAGCTTAAGCTTCTTCACAAGCTTGCTTGAAGCCATGTTGGTGCAATTGGTGCTATCAATGATATGTTTGTAAACCTTACCCTTAACCTTGCATCTTAAATGAAATATGTACTCCCTTAGAGAGTTTTCTTGAACCCTTTCTTAAACATAGAGTACTCTGTTGACCAACAACATTTCTCACTTTTAAGACAATGATGTTTACTTGGCCCTCATCTTGGCTAGTTTCTATTTGTTTCTCAAAGTCTTCAACCTCTTTGATGGTAAGAGCTCTTCTATTAGGGAAATCTACTTAGACATGTCCAAATCCATGGGACTTGAAGCATTTTCTCCCTTCAAGCTTCTTTAGAGGCTCCTTGACAACCTCTATTGCTTTACCCTTGTTGTCATTCTCTTCTTGTGATGATGTTTCAATTTAGAAACATCTTATGATGATTGGGACTGAAATAGCTTGATTCTTTTTACTTTGAGTTGTATCCACTTTTATGACCAGTTTGCAAGCATCTTCAAAAGTCGAAAAGGGTTGGGTTCTACCCTAGGTGATGGAAGGATCAAGGCCCTTAATGAACCTTGCTATAGCAAGCTCCTTTTCTTCATGTAAGCTACTTCTTATTCAGAGTTGTTCAAACTCCCTTATGTATTCTACTAAGGGAGATATAGTTTCGCTTATAACTTTGATGGAGTAATCTCTTCCGCATATACTTCTTTAACTTGGACCAAGTGATTATTTTCAATTTTTCATCTGTTGTTCTTGCCTTAAGGTTTTCATATCATAAAGAGGCATATTTCCTTAGCTTCAAGACAACCACCTTAAAAGTGTTCCCATAAGAATAGTCCTTTATTTCAAAAAGTTTTCGATTTCACTCTCCCTTTCAAGGTAGGCCATTTAAGCTACCCTCAAACCCAAAAGCTTTGATTTTGAGGTCTCTAAATTCATCTGTAGGTGATATACCCCTTCTTCACCTCCCAAGAGCTTCATGTTCTTCAAGCGAGGAAGCATAGGTAGAGAATTGGCTAATTATATCATGGTCAAGACCAGTAACTGAAGAGTTTCTAACTCTTTAACCATAGATAGTCAAGGTATCCATCCTTTGGGTAAGGTTTCTCATGCCTTGTTGAAATTCAAGGATCATTCTCTCCGTCCTTTTCACATGAGCTTTTCATAGTTATGCTCTATTAGGATTTTAATTAATCCAACCCTTTCCTCCATGGCAAAGGAATGGGAATTTTCGATTGAAGGCTTTTTGTGGAGTTTTTAAGTTTTTTGTAACTAAAGAAATGTGTTTGGGAAAAGTAAGGGTATTTTTTATGGATTTTTTAAAATTCATAGAAGGAAGAAAAACAAAATAATGAAACAAAATATGAAATAAACCTTGCCAACAAGAGAAGGATGTTTATGCTCTGATACCAACTGATACAGACTGAGGATCTTGAATTGCCAAGGTCAAGGTTAAGGTTCATGAGTTTGGAAATCATAGTCTAGAGCAAGGGCCTTGATTGGAATTTTAGCATAGTGTAAGGTTTTGCAACAAGGTGAGATTTGGAACGAAGACGAAAAACAAGTAAAAATTCTAAGATGAAGGAATTTCTTGCACTATTTAAGGGGCTACACACCACTTGATCTCCTAAAGACTAAGACTACTAAGGATTAAGGTAAAGTTTAGACTCTAAAAACACCAATTAGAATAGGGTAAAGTTTTGAGAAATTTTTGTGAGAGAAAATAGTAATGAGCTATATCATACAACATTCATCAAGTTCTGATTGCACGAAAGAAAAGTAGCGTATTTAAAGGCTTACAAAGACACTTCCCCAAGGAAAGCACTAACTAATAGAAAAGTTGCATTATTAACCATTGAAAATTAGACCAAAATCTTCCCCAAATCCAATAGAAAATAAGAAGCAAAAGTACATGGCCAATAGAAGTGAGATAGCTTTTTCTCACTTGTATAAACTAATGAAAATAGTTCATTAAATTAGCAAATTCAAATTTTAAAAAAAGGTAGAACAAATAGTACCACTTTTCTTTGTTCTTTGTGCTAGAAATTTGGTCACATGTTACCTGTGAATAGGAAGCTTCCTCAAACTTTCCTAGTTGGGAACATTCCCAAATTTCTTTTCGAATAATTTTATCTTGCCATGTCCTACCTTATTGGGCATGTTTAGAGTCCTTGAACCCCATTTCTAAACTCCTTTTGAGCACTGTATAGTGCAGTTTTGAGTTTTATCAGCTTGATCGTTTTGCAGAATTTCTCTTTTAATACTTGAAATTACCAAGATATATTTTCAATGATGGAAAGTTGACTAGTGGAGCCTTACAAACACGTCTAATATGCTTTATTAGAACTTCATTTGCTAAATCGAAACTCAGATCAAATATGACTCAAGGTTCTTGAAATAAACTAGGAAATGGAGAAATTAGCCTAAACTCCTTCTTAATGCTACTAAATGTCTCTTACCCATTGATGACTTACGTAGGGCCTTTCAAAAGCCCTACAGGATCTTAGACCGCCAAAGCCCCTTGATTAGCGGCCAAAATTGGACATAGTTAAGCCAGGGCTCACACCGTGTATGTCCGGCTGGGAACACCCACAAGACTCGCTTAGCTCCTTAACCTTAATTAGCATATTCGTAGGCAAGTGTGACAGAATCTTATAACAAAATCTATTTAAAGTTGGACAAGATAATTCTAAACTATGCATTTTGTAAATACTTAGACTATATACACAATAGTCTGACACATGTGCATATAAAATATCCCCATAATTTCTCCTTTTCATGTATGAACTTTTCAATTTTGATGTCTTACCCTAACTATTTCAGATTAAAGAGAACAGTAAGAATTTCTCACCTAAACATCCAATTTCTTACTTTCTCCTTGTCTTGCTCTTTGAAAGCTTCACCCTTTCTTTTTTTTTTTTTTTCCCTTTTGTTTTAGGTGGCTGGAAGCATAAGATTTTCCCTTTTTTTTTAGAGGGGGGAGGTTGCTATTTTGACTTTTATGCTCTTAATTATTCAAAGGGTTTAATTAGATAAGGCTGAGGTTAACTAAAAAAAGGTTTAATTAGATAAGGATGAGGTTAAATGAACTTAATATCATCCTTATCTTACTAACAATTCTTTCTTTCTTTTTTTTTGGCTTTGCCATTAAGAATTTGACTTTCTAATAACCTCAAGTAAGTTTTTTGTTTTAACACACTAATTGTAGTTTGGGCATTTACACTAATTTTAATAATCACTTATCCGTAAATTGGGTCCTAAAAAATGTCTAATTATAAAAACAAAATGCACATTGGCACATAAAATGCAAGTTAGTAGATAAAAATTCGGGGCGTTACATCCTTCCTCTATTAAAAAGTTTCATCCTTAAAACTTGACATACCTAACTTTCTGATGCCGTAATTTATACAGAAGAAAATCATAATGCGATCGAGGTCGTACAAGGCACACATCGTTAACATAGTCATATAAGCTCATCATCAAACTAATAGTCAGGCACATCATCAAACAAATAGTCAAGCACATGTGCACACAAGTCCTATAGTCTCAGGTTGATTACTCTGGTGCCACTTATGTAATGCTCCCGCATTACGAGGCATCATATCACCATCGTGTATATCCAGCTGGGATCACCCACAAACCTTCCTAAACTCCTTAACCTTAATTAACTTACCAGCATGCCAGCGGGGAGGAAGCTCATAACAAAATCTAACAGTAGTTGGATAGTGTAATTCTAAAACATGCATCTTATACATAAAACATATCCACAACAGTCTTACACATGTGCAAATAAAATGCCTCCATACTTGTATTTACTAAACATAATCTCACAAACATCATTAAGGTAATACCAAATCCAAGCTCAAATCCAAATTCATAATGTGTGACACAATCTTATACTATAAAGTTCCAATTTGCAACTCTGGGGTTCCCTGGATTTTATGGAAATAGTTTTTAAGGGATAACTTTTCTAGAATTTATTTCCAAGTACTTACTATTTTGGGTAACCTATTAGTAGGGATCGATATTTTACGAAGTAGTTTGAAGTTTTTCTTTGCAACTTAGTCCATGAACTTTTTGAATTTTCTATTTTTGGCCCAAATGAGGTTCAGAATGCAAATACTCAAGTTTTTTAGGGCTTTTCAATAAAACTAAGCTTATATTTTTCATTTGGACTTCTTATAATGACTATAATGGTACTACGTATCACAATCTACTACTTATATCATAAATATTATATTTTCTGTGATTAACGGCCCCATGCTTAGCAAAATAATTAAACCTTAATTAATGAGTTTCGACCGTTATCTGAACTTAGTCAGCATAGGACTTCAGAGTTCCTCTAGCTTCTGGTTTACAGGGATTACTAATTCTAACCACCCATTCCTTAGATTAGGCATAACACAGATCCGTTTCGTTTCCTACCCTGGACTGTAGTCATTAATCAAGTTTTGTATATTTTTAAAGGATATGAGGCTTTAAACAAGAAATTATAATATCTAATACATAAGGTTCAATTGAATAATATTTCTTCTTAGGAAACTTCTTTTATTGAAAGCTTGAAAGTGGAAATATTATAGTAGAAAGCTTGAAGAGGGGCTTAAGCTAAGATCATTAAAGATGCTTGCTCATAGAGAAATGGACGATCTCGACTTGTCTTTTGCTCAAGAATGCTCAAATGACCGTGTTCCTTCTAAGTACTCTACCTCTCCTTTTATGGAGGGGATATGGGTACATAGGATGTCCTAATGGTTACAGTATAGAGTGATTTTACACATGGTTACAGTTATATTCACATGGCTATAGTAGACTGCCTTATTTTACAGACCGGACACTTATCAAAATAGTACAATAATGGAGCAACCACTTTTTAGAGCCTTTTAATGATAACAAGACTAGTCATCATTATTGAAAATCTGCATGCCTTCATCCCAATAATATCTTTCAAACCATCATTATCTAGATAATCATCAAAATCTTCATCAAATTGAAGATGCTCTGGGTCCCGTTTCTCAAATAATTCAAGAAGATATTTCTTTCCTTTTTCTGATAAGAATTTTTCAGCTCCAATATTATAGAGATAATCAAAAACATCTTTTGAAGAAGCTCCCTCTATGTTCATGTATTCGCTAAACTTATTCTGATAACCGAAAGTAGTGTTCCCGTAATGTGTTAGTGTCTTTCCTCGTTCAATCAATCCCCAACTTTGAAGATAAATATCGTAAAATCCAATGGCTCTTGCTAATGCAGGATCAGTAACTAGCTCTTTTTGTTATGAATTTCATTCTTGTCGTTGATCATTGGAGTTGTCAAAATCAATTATCTGATTAAGATACTGAGTCGGTTTGGCTTTTCCATTTTCATACTCGATTAGTGTACAATGTACCTCTACATATAGGCATCAATTATTTGGGATTTTTATAGGAGCACCTGGAGGTGTAAGAATCCAATGGATCCTTCTAAACATGCATTGCTGAAATTTAGTTAATGTTGAGAAAAATGGGAACTTCGGATTTAGGAACTCCATAAAGTAAACTACCTTCCTGTATTCCCAGACTTTAATGATGGGGTCATTTGGAGAGATTGATTTTGCTAGGAAACTAACACCACCAAGTCCAAACTTATCGGGAAAGTAGATTTTAGTACTCTATGATTCCCAAATATCATAGGAATAATTTTAATAATAGTCGATGCAGGCTGCATACCACTCATTGAAGCTTTTTTTTTTTTGAAAACACGAACTTATTTTTTCTTGGATATCATAAGGACGTCTTAGGTAGTTTATTTGTTACTCTAGAAGGAAAAATCTTTGAGCTATTAGATACACAGAAGACAGCAGATCAAAACATGATCTACTTTATTATGGAATTCTAAATTACCTATAAGGACTTTACTAGAAGGAGAAACCTATTCTAGAAGTAATGACATTTCATATTGAATTTCCTTCTTTTCCGAGCGGAGTTCTGCTCTGATGATCACCATTGGCGAGTTCTAGAGTTAAACTATTTTTCAGAGAGTTTTTTGATCCCTGTATATGCTCAATAGAAAAGGAAAACTGGATAATCCATAATTGCCAACACAGGAGTCACCCTTGTGCTTGCATATTTGATAAATTCATTTTCACAAAATCAAGTATTTCTTTATAATAAGTTTGAATAAGAAAAGGTTTTGGGGCTTAAAAAATTAAGAACTTTTTAATCCCTTTATGATTACAAGGATTTTTTTTTTTCCATCATGGGATATTTGCATTCTGTCTTATTAAAACTTCCACGGTAATATTTGTAGAGTTTTCTCCTTCTTTGATTATGAGTACCGTACTCCATTACTCATTGCTGGCATCTGTCTCAAGAATTAAATCATCTCCTTCATTAGGTAAGTTAAGAAGAGAAAGATTTTTACGTATCTTTTTGAAGTTTTGAATAGTCTTTGACTCACTAGGGTCTATATCTAACTTACTTCTTTCTTAAGTTTCTACTACGATGGCTTTTTCAGTTTAGCTAAATCCTTAACAAAATCTAAAGCATAGATAAGGCATCCAAGAAACCTTTCCAGCTGCTTCCTATCTTCAATCTTTTTGGGAAAATTTACTTTATTTTTTCAAAATATGCTTTTGTAGGATGATTTTTTCAACTTTTATCTCTAGGCCTGAGAACTCGATTTCTTGTTTAACATAAATGCACTTATTTTTGCCAAGTATAATACCATGATTAATGCATCTTTGAGTGTCAGTCAAGACATCATCTTTGTACTATTGTATGGTTTTGGAAAAGACAAGTATATCATCAATGTAAACTAGGCAATAGTGATTAAGATCTATAAAGATGTTATCCATTTTTTTTTTAGAATATTTGAGGTATATTTTTAAGACCAAATAGCATTACCATTCATTCATAATGTCCTTGTGGGGGCACTAAATGTGGTTAAAGGAATGCTTTCCTCATTCATTTTTATCTGCCAATGTCCGCTCTTACAATTCATTTTTGAGAACCAAAAGGTTCCTTGAATTCTATTGAAAATGATTGTTTTCTTAAGAATATAATAACCATCAAAGACAATATTATCATTAAGCTTTTCATAGTTGATTACCATTCTTGCTTTTCCTCTTTTTTCTTCTGCATGGTTTCTTACTATGAAAACGGGACTAGTGTAAGGACCCTTATTATTCCTGATTAATCCTTTATCTAGAAGTTCTTTGATTTGTTTATCAAATTCCTGGATATCCTGATGTGTATGCACCATTTGTCTGACTCGAATAATAGTATTGGGATTTAACAAAGTAATTTTTGTAAATATCTTATCTTTATCCTAAAATTTTAGTGGACTATCAGAGTAGAGTTCTTTGCATAATTTTTCTTATTGTTCAGTAATCTGCTCTTTAATAACTAACTCATGTAGTGAGATTGTCAGTGCTATCTCACATTGTGCAAGCATTACCTTCTCACTGCGCTGGCTGCGTGTAAATTTAATTTTCTGATGAGTGTAAGCCTTGCTCAATTTTTCAATAGGAACCAAGCGACCATTGATTGTAAATATTATTTAATTTATAGTCTATGTGCATGGAGAATATAGTCTCTAAAATTTATTTTTAATAATCATCTCATAAGAGGGTTGATCAGTAGCCTGTAGAACTGATATAATGCATTGAATTCCTTCTAATTCTATAGATAACCCTTCTATGGCTTCATTGTGACTCATAATGCTATTATTAGCTATCATCACTTGTAAAGGATTTTTGTCTCTCTTCCACATGAATTCTGAAAATAATGCCCTTTTTTGAAAGCATGCAAAACAAGCACTATCTATGTAGGCACACAACTCATATTTGTTACATCCCTGTAAGCATACTTTTATTATAATATAGATGCTATTAGGATTGGTATTAGTGGCTTCATAGCATATCTCTATAGTCATGTTTTTAACTAATTCAACCTCATAGATTGGCTCCCTAATAGTTCTTGTTTTGTACCCAGTGATTTTTCTATCTAGACTCATATGTCTACATTGTGTCTTGCGGGTTTAAAGCTCATTATGCTCATTTCACCGGTTATACTAATTGTATCATCTTCTTTAAGCTCTTTTATAGCTAAAGAAGATCCTTCTTCTCATTCTGATCTTGCACTCAATAGCAACAACAACACCACTACCTGCTAGCATGAGTCCCGCTTTCGTGGAATCTGGGGAGGTCTAGATGTAGGTAACCTTACCTTAACTGGCATCTCTGTCAGTTGAGAGGCTAATTCCAAGAGACCTACAAAACAAGATTTTATGAAAATAATTTTATATAAGAAGGATTTTGTGAAAACATTTTATGGAGCAAAACTAACGATAAGCAGTAGAGAATTGAACTAAGAAGTACAAATAAATTAGGTGACCGTAACTATGTAAACATAAATACAACATAATAGAGTAAGGTACTATACCTTAGCCAACTGAGGTAAGCAAACAATGTCTCTTCCCAGATACATGTACTACCTGCATACAAATGCGACATATGAAAAACCCATAACCAAACCTACCTTCCTGCAACTGAGAGACAACTACGAGGCTAACTCTTTGTGATCTAAGATCTTAATCCTATCCCTCCATAGTCTCCTCTCCGGAGCCATGTCCTCTGTTAACCTTACAACTTTTAAATCCTCTCTAATCACCTCATCCAAACTCTTCTTTGGTCGTCCCCTCCCTCTTTTACTTCTGGGGATATTAATCCTCTCACATCTCCTAACTGGAGTGTCTACACTCCTTTTCACATGGCCAAACCATCTGAGTCTTGTTTCTCTCATCTTATCTTCGCTGGTAGCCACTCTAACTAAGTCTCTAATTACTTCATTATTAATTCTATCCATTTTTATATAACCACACATCTATATAATCATCCTCAGATCTGCTACCATTAACCTTTAAACTTGTGTCTTTTTTATGGGCCTGCACTCCAATCCATATAACACAGCAGGTCTAACAACTATACGATAAACTTTGCCTCCTCATCTTGCAGGCATCCTCTTATCATATAGCACACCTGAAGCATACTTCCATTTTTGCCAAACTACTTTTATGCGTTGGTTAATATCTTCGTCAATATCCCCTTTTTGTTGAATGATCGAGTCTAGATATTTAAACTTTTTGACCTTTGGTATCATCATCTCCTCAATGGTGACTTCTCCCCTTGCATCTTCCCTTCCGCTGAAATAGTTATGTAGGTATTTTGTTTTCGATCTACTTACTCTAAAGCCTCTAAACTCCAGTGTATGTCTTCATCGCTCCAATTTTCCATTAACTCCCTCTCTAGTTTCCTCAATATGAACAATATCATCTACGAATAACATACACCATCGTAACTCATCTTGAATCCATTTTGTAACTTCATCCATAACCAAAGTGAAAAGAAGAGGGCTTAAAGTGGAACCCTGATGCAGGCCCATACCAATGTAGAAGTCATTGGTAACCCCTCCTAGCGTCCTAACGCTTATCCCACCTCCCTCGTACATATCCTTAGCAACTCGAATATATATAGGAGATACTCCTTTCTTTTCGAAACATCTCTATATCATTTCACGCAGAATTCTATCATCTGCTTTTTTCATGTCAATGAATAGCATATAAAGATCTACCTTTCTATTTCTGTACAATCCCATGAGCCTTCTAAGGAGGTAAATCGCCTTTATGGTAACCTTGCCCGGCATAAAACCAAATTGGTTATCTGATATCGAAATATCCTTCCATAACCTTCTCTCAATCACCTTCTCTCATAACTTCATAGTGTGACTGAGAAACTTTATCCCCCTATAATTATTACAATCCTGAATATTCTCTTTGTCCTTGTACAAGAGGATAACTATACCAAACCTCCATTCTCAGGGCATCTTAGCAGTTCTCAAAATAATATTGAAAAGCTCTGCTAGCCACTTCAATCTCTCTTCACCCAAACACTTCCACACTTCCACCGGTATCTTATCTGGTCCCTCTACCTTCCTGTTGGTCATCTTTTTTAGGGTCTCTTTAATGTCGTCCTTACTGATAGTTTCACACAATCGAGGGTCAAGTTGACTCTCACTACTCTCTCTTTCCCTACTTCAAAAATCTTCCATCATTTCACCATCGAGGAGTTTGAAAAAGTACATTTACTATCTCTCCTTGATTTCTGCATCCTCAGATAACACCTTACCATTTTCATCTTTAATGTACCTCATGAAACCCAAATCCCTTGTTCTTCTTTCCCTAGCACTTGCCAGTTTAAAGACTTCCTTCTCACCTTCCTTGATATCTATTTTTGATATAACCAATCATAAGTCATGCTCTTAGCTATAGCAATAGCTTTCTTAGCTACCTTATTCGTTGCCTTATATCTAACTCTAGTAATCTCTTTCTCCTTATCTGTTCCACTGTCTATGAAAGTAGCGTATGCCTCTTTTTGCTCTTTTACCTCCTCGTTCCACCACCAGGCTCCCTTCATTCTGCTGCCACCTCTCCTAAATGTACCTAGGATTTGCTTAGCTAACCTTTGAATACATTCTTTCATTGCCTCCCACATTGTATCTGCATCCTCTACCTGCCTCTAAGCTCCTTCTTCGATAACCCTCTCTACTAACTTCATAGCATTACCTTTAGTGAGATTTCACCACTTAACTCTAGGTTCCCCAACATTTCTCTTCTTTCATTTTAAACATCTGAACTCCACATCCGACACTAGTAACCTATGCTGAGTTCCTAAATACTCACTTGGTATCACCTTACAATCCTTACATAACCTCCTATTATCTACCCTAATTAGGAAGTAATTAATTTGAGTCTTTATAGAACCACTCTTAAAGGTCACTAAATGTTCCTCCCTCTTCTTAAAAAAAGTGTCAACCACCAACAATTTATAGGCAACCATAAAGTCCAGAACAGAAACTCTTCCATTGTTTCTCTCCCCATAACAAAACCTCCATGAGCTATATCACATCCGTTTGCTTTAACACCAACATGGCCTTTAAAGTCTTCTCCTATGAAAAGTTTCTCACTCCGGAGGTACGTCCTGAATGACCATATTTAAATCCTCTTAAAATTGCTTCTTAGTATTGTCTAGCAAACTTATTTCATTGTGCATAAACACTAACCACATTTAGAATTTTTAGACCCACTGCTACCTTAGTTGCCATAATTCGATCACTCTTACGCCTCACTTTAACAGCAATGTCAACCAACTCCTTATTAACCAAAATGCCAACTCCATTCCTAGTCTTGCTTGACCCCGAATACCATAGCTTATACCTATCAACTTCTCTAGCTTTAATCCCCACCCACTTAGTCTCTTGAATACAAGCTATGTTAATTTTGCGTTTAAGTAAAGACTCAACTAATTCTATCGACTTACTGATAGGTGACCCAATATTCCATGATGCTAGGCACACCTTTTGAATCCTTATATCCCTCCTAACCCCATTTCCCACCGGAGGATTGGCTGAAACTGCTACATTGCTCGCCACTGGCTTAAGCTACCAACACTCACCACCAACAACAGAGTTAGCTCATACTAAGTAACTATAACTAGGTAAATAACACTAACAATAAGTAACAACTAAAGAATACAATAAAGAGAACGAAAGTCTCAAACAAAATAGTAAAATAAGGACAACTTGGGGATTAGAATACCAGAAAAACTCAAAGAGATTAAAAAAGACACTATCGCTTAAAAACAATAAAATAACTCAGCCCACACAGCTTGTTATAACTCAATTAGACTTTACTAGTGAAAGGAATCAGGTGGGTTATTGGGAAGCAGGTTAGAGAAAGGTTTTAATCATAGTTGGGTACACACACGCTAAACATATAATAATAATAATAATAATAATAATAATAATAATAATAATAATAATAATAATAATAATAATGATAATAATAATAATAATAATAATAATAGGGTAGAATAATAAGGCAAGATAAATAATAAGGCAAGAATAACAAGAAAATAAAAATAACACAGGACAAATGGGAAAAAGAAAGCATTAATGAGATAAAGAGCAATACTAAGATAAAGAAAGTCAATAAAATGATGAAAAAAATAAACAATCAAAACGTGAAATAAGTTAAACAAATGGCTAAAGTAGAATAAATAAAGCAAATATAAACAGGCACCTAGACCTTGAAAGGGAATAGCACAGGCCAACTTACTTAGGCGCCTGGGGAAGAGTACCCAACAGTCCAATAGGGCTTTGGCTAACAAGTTCAGTCGACGGCAAAAAATTCTGGACCACCCACAACGACCCTCACTGCCGTTGTCACAACCATAGGAGTCCTGGCACACCCAAGCTCGTCTAACACTGCCTAAACTGCCACACGTTGTAAATGTGGTGATTCTCCACCCCTGCCTGAACCGCTGACCAGTTAATCCGGTGGCACTGGGTTAAGAGTCACTGTTGCTCGGATAGATGCTCGAGAAGTGATCCGGCAAGTGTGTGGATAGGAGGACATAATAGAGGAGACCCAACAGATGTCCTTCAATCGTTGATACCGCTACTACAATGCAGAAAAATATTCAACTTGATAACCTCTCTTGGATGACTATCGTGCATTGATCCTGCACTCATGCTTCTTAATAATTGGGTTTTAATGGTACTTTTACCATTTTCATTGATTTTTATCACATTTTGCCTATTGAATTTTGTAAGGAAGGAAAAGCTAGATATCCATGAACGATTAATCTCTATCTCCTGTGGATTCGATTTAATCCTTTGGATCTTTTGCATAGGTGTAGGACTTTCAAATTTTTCCGCCTCTGTCATTGTTACCTTAGTTTTTGGGTCTATTGTATTACCTAATTTGTAGATAATTTTCTAAAATATCCACTATTGTTATTTCCGCAAGCATACGGATTATCGTTGTAACAAATACGGTGTCGTCTTTAGAGATGGATTATGAAGTTTAGGTTGCTAACTACATTAAATCAGCATTGGCCCCTTGACATAAGCTAAACTATCACCAAACTAAAATAAAACTAAATCAAAGCAAAAAAAAATTGAAATTAAGACACTTAAACAGCACGATACTACTAGATTAAAAGCCAAACATCTCAAACCCGACATCTTCCATAGCACAAGACTTAGTGATCAAGTTAACTTGGCTTGGATAGAGGGTAACAAGAGAAATGCACAAAGTATAGACCTCAACCCCCCCAAACTATAAGTGATGGAAGAACTAGAGCGAAGAACCAAAATCAAATGCCAATCGAACCCGGAATTTGAGCATATTCACGGTAAGATGAAGCTAGGAGAAACATTAACCAACCTAAACAAAATCTAAATTTGAACGTAAATTCGCACTACAATATGGGAGAACAGAACACGTAAATTCAACACTCATCTTGTACAATCCAATAGCAAAAACTGAAACGTTTCGCTTGAATTAGCTGAAAATTTGTTTGAATCACAAAACATAAGAGTTCAGATACTCATCTAGCGAAAAGAAACAAAAGAAAGGAAACGAGAAAAAGAAGAAGAGGAACAATGGAAGTTAATCAAAACTAAGTCTCATATTACCACTAGTCTCTTGACTTATTTTACCAACTTAAAATCTGATTACACAATTTGAGGGCTAAAACCTAGAATTGAAGCTGAAAGCAAATGAAATCAAAGATTGCAACTTGAGACAACTTTGCTCTCTCGCTATTCTCTACTCTGTGCCGTGTACTCTTTGTTTTTTTTTTTTTTCCTGGTTTCAACCTTCGATTTCTAGCCCCCCAGAGCCACCATCTCCCATCCCTGTAGTAATTTCATTCTTTTTCAATTAACACTTCGTAACCGTCTCTATAACTGCTCCAATTCATTGCGCATTTTGATGATGGTTATGATGAACAAATGAATGAGTAATGGATGCTAAAATTAAGATGATTAATGAAAGAGGAGTAAGGAAGCTGCACTGCAGGGAGGATGAATAAAGAGAAGCCAAAGGATTTTTCGGGTTCTGGGTTGCGAGAGTAACAAAGAAGAAGAAGAAAGGATGAGGGGAATTGCTCACGTGCCCAACACATGGGTTTAAGTGAGGGCACGCTGCTTTGGGCCACGGTAACAAAAGCCTAAAGGCACGCTGGGGCAAGCCTGAGAGAGAGGGGGAAAGAGGGATGAGGGAGGAAGTAACGCGACAAGGATTGGGCCAGGCCCATGCACGTAAACGGAAGGGAGGGAAAGCAAGAGAAGGCAGACTGAGTCACCACTTGGGCCGCGGTTGTGAGCCCATTGAGCTTGTCTAGGCCTATTTTTCTTTTCTTGTTACTTATCCTCTTCAATCTGATCTAATCCTTGCACTTGTTTGAGGGATTTTTTTTTTTTTTTGGGCGGCATTTCCAGCTCCTTCAAAATAAATAAAAACATTATTAAAATTCTAATTCAATCAATTTATTTCGAGCAATTATTAGATAATAAACAGGTATAAAATATCACAATTTATGGTTGAACAAATACTCCCACACCTAAGTTTTGCTCGTCCTCGAGTAAAATAAAACTATAAATTCTAGAAAAAAATAAAATCCTAACTCACTTTCATAGAAATCATGGTTGCATTTAGCATGTGCAACAAGCCCTTTAAACGCCTAGGTTACCCCTAATGGACGAGAAAGGTCTCGTAAGGATTTACAGAAGATATACTCACAAAATCTATAAAAAAGTAAATATTTTTGAATTTTTTTCCAAAATATATACAACATCAGGGAAAAATATATGCATATTCCAACAAAGCACATCACTCAAGCAACCTAAGAATTAGATCACATATAAACACAATGCACACATCAAGAAATTCTCAGTCCCTACGATGGTATCTATACACAATCTTTCATCCCACCTAGAAATTATATCCAAGTGTGACTGGTAGAACCTTACTTTAGGAAAATGTAGAACACTCTCATTCATGTGTTTAAAATATAACAAGTGTCACGCAATTCTCTTCCAATCATACAAACTACCATAGGCTTGCTAAGATTCTCAATTCTCCACTACTAAAATACAACATGCAACACAATAATCAAGAGGACTTTTGAGGGTTGTAATGGGGCTAAGAGCCAAGGTAAGAGAGGGACAATCGATTTGGGAAATGAAGAGCTAAAAGCCAAAGCTAATGAGCAACCAACACTCATACCAGCTATAATAATCACACGCTCTCTAAAAATAAAATAAGAACATTAACTTGTTGTATTGGCCATTGCAAATGAGTATCCATAATGATACATCCACGCCAACACTCTTATTCACAACTCTTTTTGAAATTTTTGAGAACTTTGCGCTTTTTTTTTTCAATTTTTCCTTGGAAACCTTTTTTTCATATTTTTCATCTTTCTTACTTTCTTTTTTTCTCTTTTGTTTTTCAAAAGGATAATGAATGAATGGCATGTACAAGAACAATACAATTCAAATTCCAAATGATCACCATGATAAACCCCATCATATATTAAAATCAACCCCCAAATTCATAAGATTCCCAAAAGTTAGCCCCCAAATAATGAAGTGTTGTCTCACTAGCCTTAGCTTAGAGTTTGGAAATGTGTTTAGGCCAATGGTTAAAATAAAGGGTTCATAACAAAAAGTTCAAAGCTCAAAAGGGCTAACAAATGGTAAAACAATCAAATCCGGGTGGCAATTTGGTTAATGTAGCTCACAAAACAAATGAATGCCTCTATCATATTATCACAATGCGTATGCTAAATGTGTTTTCAAAGAGAACCAAAACAAGTTCTAGAGTTGTAATCATGGAAGAGACACACATGAAAGAAAAATGCGAGACTAAATTGATGAATTAGTCTACATAGCTTAAAATCTCACGGATTCATCTACCATAGTCAATCTTGCTCAGAATTAATCTTTAGTGTTAGGATCATAAATAAACATCGCACTTTAGGACTATATTCTATCAATGCATACTACATCTATATACAACCTAACACTAAGGCTACAGGAGAACATAGTTAATCAGAAATAGCACATACATTCCCCAAAACAAACAAAAATCTTTTTGGATTTTTCACATTTTTCATTTTTATTATTTTCTTAAATTTTCAATGTTTCCCCACCCCCACACCTAAATCAAACAATGTCCTCATTGGCAGTGGAAAGAAACATCAAACACAAACTAAAAACTAAAAAAAAAACAACTATACAAAAATAAATACAAGACTCAAAAACAAAAAGGACAGGTCTCAAAAGCAAACATGTAACACATGTACACAAGAGAAAGAAAAGTAGCCAACTACACAAAAAGAAAAGAAAAGAAAAAGGAGAGAAAGAGAAAGGAAGGAAACAAATTCCAAGCAAACTAGGTCGGATGCTAAGTACACCCAAGCTATCTTAGAATGTCATCACTGACCAGAGCTCGGCTTGGAGAGCATCAGACGCTCCACATCTACTTTACTCGGAAGCTCTAGAGACTGCTTCAATTGTTGGCCATTCACGTTAAATTTGGCATCACTATCAGGATCCTGAATTTCAACTACATCATAGGAAAAAATATGTGAAATAACAAAGGGACTCATCCATTAGGAGCTCAATTTCCCTGGAAATAAATGGAGCTTAGAGTCATATAAGAGTACTTTCATTTATGGGGCAAACCCTTTCCTAAGAATATGTTTGTCATAAAACGACTTAGCCCTGTCTTTATAAGATCGAGCACTCTCATAAACCTCAGCTTGTATCTTATCAAGCTCACTCAATTGCACTCTACGCTCCTTATCGGCCTCAGTTAAGTCATAATTGAGCATCTTAATGGCCCACCAAGCTCTATGCTCAATCTCAATAGAGAGACGACAAGCATTACCGTAAACAACCCTATAAGGTGACATGCCTAAGGGAGTTTTGAAAGTCATCCTATATGGCCAAAGAGCATCTACAAGCTTGTCGGCCCGATCTTTCCCATTCTTACTCACTATCTTCTTTAGAATTTGCTTAATTTGTCAATTAGGTACTTCAACTTGGCCACTAGTTTGGGGATGATAGAGTGTAGCAAGCCTACGGACTGTGGAGTACCTCCTTAGTAAGGCATCAAAAGACCTGTTATTAAAATAGGTACCCTGATCACTAATGATAGCTTGGGGCATGCTAAATCTAGCAAAGATGTTCTCCCTAGGGAACTTCACAACCACCTTAGTGTCATTGGTCCTAGAAGGGATGGCCTCAATCCACTTCAAAACATAGTCCACAACTAACAAAATATACTCATTCCCAACAGATGATAGAAATGGTCCTATGAAATCTATATCCCACACATCGAAAATCTCCACTATAGTGATAGGATTCAGTGGCATCATATCTCTCCTACTTACTCGACTCAACTGTTGGCATCCAGGGAAACTTTTACAGTATTCAAAAGTATCTGTAAATAATGTTGGTCCATAAAAACTATATTAAAGAACTTTGGCTGTAGTCTTCCTCCCACTAAAATACCTCTATATGCCTGGTCATGATAAAGGGAATAGACACTCCTCACCTCATTATTGGGAATCCACCTCCTAAAGACTTGTTAAGAGCAGTACTTAAACAAATAAGAGTCATCCCAAACAAGGAATTTGATGAGATGGAAGAACTTATCTCTATCATTCTTAGTCCAACCATCAAGGGTCCTACCAGCAATTGGGTAATTTACAATGTCAACATACCAAGGATCAAGGTGGACAACATATAATTGCTCATCGGGGAAGCACTTAGAAATACTTGACTCACTCTCTCCATTATAGAGAATTCTAGACAAATGGTCAGCTACAAGGTTCTCAAAACCTTTCTTGTTCCTAATCTCACAATCCAATTCTTGTAAAAATAGGACCCATTTCACATGTCTAGGCTTAGCATCCTTCCTAAAAAAAAGGTGCTTAAGAGCATAGTGATCAGTATGGACAATCACATGTGACCCGATCATATAATGTCTAAACTTTTCAAAACCAAAGATCACATCCAAAAATTATTTCTCAGTAATCGTGTAATTCAGTTGGGCATTATTTAGAGTGTGACTAGCATAATAGATTACATGGGGCATCTTATCAACACATTGTCCTAGAATAACTCCAATAGCATAATCAAATGTGTCACATGTTAACTCAAATGGTTCTCCCTAGATGGGAGGATAAAGAACGAGAGTAGAGGTTAAGGCTTCCTTAAGCTTAGTAAATACCATAAGACACTCCTCAGAGAAGTAAAATGGAACATCCTTAGCTAACAGGTAGGTCAACGGCTTCACTATCTTACTAAAGTCCTTAATGAAATGACGATAGAAGCCAGCATGTCTAAGGCAAGACCTCACCTCTTTCACACAAGTGGGAGGGGCAAGATTAACTATTAAATCAGTCTTAGCCTTATGTACCTCAAATCCATCTCTAGAAATAATGTGGCCTAAGACTATCCCTTTTTGAACCATAAAGCAACATTTCTCCTAGTTCAAAGATAAGTTTTCTCCTTGCATCTTTCCAACACTTTTCTTAGATTAGACAGACAATCATCAAAGGAATACCCAAACACAGAAAAGGCATCCATGAAAATTTCGATGCACCGCTCAACTAGATCTGAGAAAATAGAAATCATGTACCTCTAAAAGGTAACAGAGGCATTACACAGTCCAAACGACATTCTCCTAAAGGCATAAGTCCCAAATGGACAGGTGAAAGTCTCGTAATCCTCAAGAGCTATAGAGATCTAGGTATAAGTAGAACATCTATCTAAAAAGCAGTAGAAGGAATATCCAGCTAACCTCTCTAATATTTGGTTAAGGAAGGAAAGGGAAAAATGATATTTTCTAGTGGCAGCATTCAATTTTCTATAATCTACACACACATGCTACCTAGATTGAACTCTAGTAGGGACTAACTCATTATTATCATTCCTAATCACGGCAACACCGATCTTTTTAGGAACAACTTGAACAGGGCTAACCTACACACTATTAAGAATGGGATAAATAATTCCATGGTCTAACCACTTCAATACTTCCTTCCTAACTAATTCCTATAGAGTTGGATTCAAATGCCTCTGGCAATCTTGGTAGGGCCTAGCATTATCCTCCAAATGAATTCTATGCGGCACAATGAAGAGACTAATACCCTTGATATCCCCTAAAGTCTAACCTATAGCTTCTTTGTTCTCTCTAAGTAAGGCAATCAATTTGTCCTCTTGGTCCCGATCTAAGTCAAAAGTAATAATGGTAGGTAATGATTCATCAGGTCCTCGAAATACATACTTAAGAGAGTCAGGAAGAGGTTTTAATTCAAGAATAGAAGGGGAAACATACTCATGAGCATATTCAAAAATAGAAGCAAGTAGATAGTCAGCCGTCGAGCACAAATCATCAAACTCAAACACATCATATTCAGGCTCAACATCAATCAGAAATAGACTCATACTCAGCAGCAAACATGTCGTCTAGATCATTATTGAATACAAAATCTTTTACCCAATTAAGAGTTAAACACTCCACACCATCAAAACTAGAAGGCTGTCTTTGCATGTTAAAGATATTCAACTCTAAGGCCATGTCACCAAAAGATAGTCTTATTATACCATTCTTGTAATTAATGAGAGCATTAGCAGTGGCCAAGCAAGGACACCCTAGGATCATAGAGACCTGACTTGCTACATTGGACACCTTCTCAGTTTCAATCACTATAAACTCCACAGGGTACATGAATTCACCCATTCTTATCATAACATCCTCAATTATACCCGTAGGCAGCCTAGTCGATCTATCAGCTAATTGAATGACCATTTTGGAAGGCTTTAGCTCATCTAACCCTCGCCTCTCATACTCAATGACGGGTATCAAGTTGACACTGGCTCCTAAATCAAGCAAAGCTTTGTGAATAAGGTAGTCCCCTATAATTATATAAATAGTAGGGTAGTTAGGATCCTTATACTTCACTGGGATCTGATGATAAAGTATAGAACTAGTGCCCGAGGCTAAAAAGTCTTTTTAGGGACACTCGTAGCTCTCTTGGTCGTATATAGATCCTTTAAAAATCTAGCATATGGAGGCATTTGCTGAATAGCATTGAGTAAAAGAATATTAATTTTGACTTGACAGAAGGTCTCTCTTATGCTTTCAACATGAGCTTTTAAGCCTATGGGGAAAAGGGGATAAAGGCGTATAAACTTTCTCAACAGAAGAAGGAGAAGAAGAATCCTTAGGAGGCAAGGGATCAATTGAATCAGAAGAATATTTCTCGTTAGACTCCTCTTTATTAGAAGGTGACTCAAAAGGCGAAGGACTATCAAAATCATTAGGGACACCATCAGCAGTATCCCCAGGCTTACTGGATGAACCAGTTTCGGGAGAAGAAGAAAAGGGAGAAGAATTTTAAAAGAATCGGTGAGGATACATGCAGGGTTCATTATGATTTCTCACTTGATTATCAATCTTTCAACCGAATCGAAGAGATATAACTGCATTCACTTTCCTCACTGGCTTACTAGGGGTAGCACCAGAAGAAGAGGAGCTGTGACCATTAGGGTTCACCTCAGGTTGACTTGGAAAATTAACTGGCTACCTAGAAGATGATAATAGTTGGAAAAACTGCTCGGCTATCATTCTCATCATTCTTTCCATATTAGCATTAATCACTCTCTCCACATTACAATTAATTCTCCTCTCTATTTTATTAATGTCAGTATAACTAGGAAGAGGTTGAACTTAAGCTACAAGAGATGGAGGCCTAGGTGCATTAGGTAGACCTGGAATAGCCAGTCTTTGAAAAGAATTAGAGGGATTGGGCTGGGAGTTGTTTCCAAGAAACATTCTAAGCCATGAGTTAGGAACCGCATCATTTGGTCAATTACTTTTAGAAAAGTTAGGGGGATTTCTCCACCCTGGATTGTAATAAAGGAAAATGGGTCGTTCTTTAGTCTCTGAAAGGCCATACTCATTTGCTCCTGTCCAGTTGCTAACTGGTGAGCAAAATAAGGATAAGAACTCAAAGAATAATCTAAGGCCTAATAGTGAGAACACACCACTGTAGAAGTCTGAGATAGCTGGGGCATCTGGGGAGACAATCCCTTCAGCATATTTTCCAAAACAATAATCTCAGACTCTAAGTGACCTATATCAGAGACAGAATGCAATCCACCCCTTGCAAATCTAGAACTGAGACTGTCATCTCGACTGGTTTCTCACTGCATGGTTTTCTCAACTAAGTCGTCTAAAAATTTCAAAGCAGCTGTGGCGCACTTAGAAACAAAGCCACCCTAATACATGAACTTTATTATGGTTCTAGTCTATTGGTCAATTCCTTTATCAATAATTTAGCATAATTATGCTTGGTCTAAACCATGATGGGAACACTGGGCCAAAAAATTTTTGAACCTATCAAAGTATTTCCAAAATGATTCTCTATCTAGTTGCACAAATTGATTGATGTCATTCCTTAGCTTAACAATCTTAGCATTAGGAAAATATTTTCTTAAGAACAATCTTACAAAATCATTCCGAGAAGTAATAGAATTAGCAGTTAAGCCATACATTCAATGTTTAGCAAAATCTTTCAAAGTAAAAGGAATCAATTTCATTTGCACAACAGCAATAGGGATATTAGGGAAATGCACAGAACACACTTCTTCGAATTCCCTCAAAAATAAATAAGCAACTCTAAACTCATGAATTTAGGGAGAATTTTAGTATAGTGAGGTCTCAGCTCGAAGGTCACATTTAGTCCTGGGTGATGTATAGTAAAGCAAGATGGTAAAGTAGTCATAGGAGGATAGAAAATATTACTCAAGGATCTTTCTTATGCCATTTCTTCTAATTTAGGCTTGGGTTTAGGTTCGAGTTCAAGCTTAGGCTCAAGTTCACTCCTAACAAGTCTATTATTCCCAGGGTCTCTAATCCAACTAGTCATGTAAATCCCACACCCTCACCAAACGATATATTTTTGGTTTTTTCATCTTTTCCAATTTTTTTTGGATTTTGATTTTTAGATTTTTCTGATTTGTTTTCTTTTAAAGAACAAAAGAAAATCCAAAAGTGTATCAAACCTAAACAAAATAAAAATAGAAAATGATCAAATCCTAAAAATAAAAACACAAACACAAATAAACTAGAAGAAGACGAAAAATACACTAAACTCTAAACAAGCCAAATCTAACAATAAACATTAAAGCAGAAAACAAAACCCCTAAAATCAAAACTCTATACATAGCAAATTCCACACCAACACAAGGAACATGAATATATTTTTTTCGAATTTTTTCCATCCCCGAACTATGCAGAATATTGCAAACAGAATATTAGTTTCAAAAATCACAAAAAATTCCAGACAATCCTAAAAATTCCAGAACAATTTAGACTGGCTCTAAAAATTATGCTGAATCGAGAAAAATATCAGCACATCAAAAATCACACAAGAAATGCTGCAAAAAATTTGAACAAAATTCAAAAATGATGAAAATCTTGCACTGATGTTGCTTTTTTTTCCTGTTCAGTTCTGCCTTTCTTTTGCTGCACATGAACCAGATTTGGTTAGTACTATTTTTCAGTAGTAAATAATTTTTCTAAATCAAGATAAAACTGTTCTAAACAAAAATCAAAATACTAACGTAATCAAAAAATAAAAAATAATCTAAACTAAATTACTAAAACAAAATAAAAACTCAATCAAAACCAAAATCACAATTATAAAACTAAAATGAAAATTACTTAAATGACTCGATACAACCAAATTTCACAAAACCTTTCCCGCCCCAAAACTATAAGCGATGGAAGAACTAGAGTAAAGAACCAAAACTGAATGCCAATCGAACCCAAAATATGAGCATACTCATGGTAAGATGCAGCCAGGGGAAATATTAACCAATCCAAACAAAAATCCAATTTGAACATAATTTCGCACTAAAGTATGGGAGAACAGAACATGTAAATTCAACACTCAACTTGTACAATCCAACACCAAAAACTGAAATGTTAGGCTTGAATTAACTGAAAATTTGTCTGAATCACAAAACTTAAGAGTTCAACTACTAATCTAGGAAAAAGAAACAAAAGAAAGGAAATGAGAAGAAGAAGGAGAGGAACAATGGAAGTTAATCAAAACTTACACGGATACTACCACTACTTTCTTGACTCAGTTTACCAACTCAAAATCTGATTACACAATTTAAGGACTAAAGCCCAGAACTGAAACTGAAAACAAATGAAATCAAAGATTGCAATTGGAGACAACTCTGCTCTCTTGCTATTCTCTATGTTATGCCGTGTACTCTCTATTTTTTCTTCAGGCTTCGACCTTTGATTTTTAGCCCCCTAGAGCCGCCATTTCCTATTCCTTCAGTAATTTCATTATTTTTCAATTAACACCTCACAACCGTCGCTATAACTGCTCCAATTCAATTCCTGTTTTGATGATGGTGATGATGAAAGAATGAATGAGTAACGGAAGCTGAAATTAAGATGATTGATGAAAGAGGAGAGCAAGAGCTGTGTTACGGGGAGGAAGAAATTTTGGGTTCTGGTTTATAGGGAAAACGAAGAAGAAGAAAAAAGGATGGGAGAGGGAACCACTCACGTGCCCAGCACATGGGTTTAAGGAGGGAAGGCTGCTTACGACTACGATAACAAAAGCCCGAGGGAGTACTGGGGAGACCCGAGTCAGAGGGTGAAGAGGGATGAGGGAGGAAGCAATGCAATAAGGACTGGGTTAGGCCCATGCATGTAAAGGAAAGGGAGGGAAAAGAGAAGGCAGGCTGGGTACCACTTAGGCTGTGGTTCTAGGCCTATTGAACTCGCTTGGGCGTGCTTTTCTTTTCTTGTTTCTTATCTTCTTCAATCTGATCCAACCCTTGTACTTGTTCAAACAATTTTTTTTTTTACGGTGTTTCCAGTTCCTACAAAATAAATAAAAATATTATTAAAATTCTAATTCAACCAATTTATTCCGAACAATTATTACATAAACGGGTATAAAATATCATAATTTATGGTTGAACATCCTCAGTGGATATCCTCTTCTTTTCATGTCATTCAACCTGTTTTTATCTTAAAGGATAGGGAGTTTTTAGCACATTTATCTTTTAAGCTTACGTAATACCCAGTTCGATAATTAAATCCCACTAAGGATAAATTGGTTTTAATCCCTGTGATAATTTGATTCTTAAATTTGGTATGCCTAATATCACAGAGAAAAACGTAAACATCAATATCTTTGCCACAATATTGTAATGGATGATTTAAACTTGGATGCTTCCAACATGGACATACCTATACTTTCGATCTTTATTATGCTTGAGGATGTTTTTAACTTCTCTCACATTATACTCACAATCTTTGATTTCTAGATCTCCTTCTATCATCTCAAATGCATACTTGCTCTTCAATTGAAAGATGGATTTTTTATAGTCATGTCTTTCTGAATTATGGGAAAGACCCAATCTCCGTTGACTTCTTCGTTATCATTGTCTACAACAAATTCTTCTTCTTGAAGATCAACAAGACTATTGAGCTACTTTCTATCATATGACTGGTTTCGTTATAATCACTTTCTTCATATTCATTGTCTAGTATAATTTTAACAATTCCTTTGTTGTTATTTAGGATTAGGTCTAATGCCTCATCTTCACTAAGCTCAACATAATCTAGGCTATCCAAGGTTTCAACAAGCTTGTTATTTTTTCTATTTTTGTATTCATTAGCATAGTGTCATACTTTTTCGTATGTCTAGCATTTGCAGTTGTTTTTCCTGTATGACAATAAGCTGCTTCCTAAAAAAATCATTGTGTCTTAGGGCTTAGTTTGTTACAATATTTTCTTCTATATTTCTCTCCCATTTGCTTATTAAAGCTCTTTTTCTTATAAAATTTTCTTTTTCTTCTCCTTTTAGCTTCCTTTCCCCATTGGTGAGGCAAATCCCAACAAGTTAGGATTTGCTTCTTAATTTTCTTTTGCTTTTGGAGATCAAGACATTGATCATTGATCTATTTTTTTAAATAAGATATTCTTGAGCCAAGGGTATTAATGACATCTGTTCTTTCAATCAAGCCATACAATGTGTTTTTCATTAATTATGGAGTTTATTAGATATGACAATCTGTCATAGAATATACCAAGATTAGTCTCACTATGCCCACTTTTGTAATAATATTGCCTAAATTCAGCAATATAATTTTTTAGATTTCTCAAATCCCATCATTCTATGTTATTAATCTTTCTTTGCCACTCTCTTGCCTTTTCTTCAAAATCAAGTTTAACTCCAATAAACTCAGTTTTGATTTCCTTGCATAAATTTTTGAACATTGCAGCTGGCGTTTCCATCATTCTTAATGTATTTTTACCGTCTTTATTTAATGAATCATACTAGTCAGCTACAGTGCCAGAGAAGCTATGTTCGATGTAATTTAGGAAATTTACGTCAGTCCATGTAGTATTTAGGTTTAAGATACTATTTATGCCTCTTTTCCAATGTTCAAATATTCTTTCTCTATTACGAGCTCCATCGATTTTTAGGATATATTCGGTTTGGCTAATTGGGGATTGGGGTAAGGCCAATTTCTTCATAAATGGCAGTTTTTCTCGGGATAAACCCAAAGGAACATTGGTTGTACGTCCCGCCAGAATGTGCCTAGGTCTCACGAAATGAGTATTTCTTCTAGAAGGTTCACCAAATTCTTCAGGTTTAAGAAAAAAAATTGCTAATCAGATTGCTCTTTATTTCATCTAAGTCGAGTTCTTCATCAATTTCACTGATTTCATCTTCAACAGCCATTTTACCATATTTTTAATCCAGTTTTCTTCTAATTTTTTCTGAAGGTAACACATTAACTCTTCTAACTTGATCAGGTTCATCTGCTGATATATTTCTTCTTCTAATTGGACATTATTTGTGTCCTCATTATCATCAGATAACACTTCCCGTATATCAATAATTGTGCTCATAATTTTGTTTAATTCTTCTGAGTTTTGTTCTTTTTCAAACATAATCTATAGTTCTTCAAGATTATACTGCTTATATTCCATCCTCTTCTTCTTTTTCTGCCTTTTCAGCTGATTTTTCTCCTAATTTTTCTTCTACTTCTTTTTAGATTTTTATATCATGCAAAGGAAATAGATTTTTCTTTTTTGGATTTTAGAAAGGATATTTATGCTAACATGGAGTACTAACACTTATGGTCGATTTTCCTCTATGTCTGATTTCGTTAATTAACAAAAGATGGATTACAGATAGTTCCTTCTTAAGCTCCTTGATTTCAGTATTAATTTTTACTAATTTAGCTTTTAATTGCAAAACTGTATCATTGATATAGTTTAACCGAGGTGCTAGTTAAGTGGTTCCTTCTGATGAGTGAACAATATGCAAATAATTAGGAGCAGGACAAGTAGGTGATGATTCAAGCATTAATCACGACTAATTAGCTTAATTAATTATTAATTAGCTTAGTTATCTTAATTATTTTTGCTCTCATGTCTCTAATACTAGTTGAAAAAGGGCCTCAAATAGTACTTATAAGAAAAACTACACATGTATAAAATTAAATTTTCGAAAGTAAGTTTTTAAGGATTGAAGTTAAAAATGCAAATATGAAAAGTTTAAGGGCTAGGATGAAAATGAAAACAGTGAACTGCCCTCTTAAAGTAGTTTCCATAGAATATTGACCATTTTAAATATATTCTAATAATGTGGTCCCCTAATTATGATTTTCACACAAAGTAGGGTATCTGGCGGTGATATTTCCCTCTTTAACTTAGCGAAATCCACTCACGACTTGTGCAAAGAACTACCACAAAACACAAGCATGACAAACATATCCCGATCGACCAGGCAGAATCCACTTAGGGTGCCAACTAGGGACCAAACACTATAGAGTACGTAGATATACTCAAATCACAAACTGTACAATTACATTCATATCGTGGTGGACTAGGCAGAGCCTACTCAAGGTACCAACATGGGATCTACACAGATCCAAATAACACAAATTGAGGAGTTAATTGGCAAGCTGGGTATGTCCCACTTAATGGACTAATCAATGACCAACAAAGATCCAAACACAAAGACAATTACTTCTATGGCCAAGGCTCTAGAACATAACACATTAGCAATAGTCCAAGAAAATGCATGAACTTCGTTCCCTTCAGCATAACCTAGATATATTGTATCTTAGACTTTCACAAATCCAAAGAGGCTCATAGTCATATATTTTCACAAGTCACCTTATCACAACATACAAATACTCAAACAGATTAATAAAGTTTTAGTAGTGTAAGTTATTTTGTTCAATTATATAATATTTTCAGTTAAGCTACCATTCTCATTCCTTCATAACAGGCCGCCCAAACAGACTTTTCAACATTAAGTAGACAAATAATCCATAACTCACCAAGATTGCATAATTTATTGATAATTTTCATGAGCAAGGATCCACTCGCCTAAAACTTGTAAAAAAATACAGAAAATTAGAAAATAATATTAGAAACCAAGTACATGAATTTTAAAATTTTTTGACTGTCCAGTAATTCACAGAGCTTCAAATGGTATGGAGAAAACTAGTAAGAATTAGAAAATAAAAATGATGTGCCATCATATTTGTTTTCATAACTAATTTCAAGCTATTACCTCTTATTACTTGTAGTGATGTTACAATTTCAACGCTCAAATAGCAACACAAACTAATTTAGCATGATTATTTAGCAATCTTCTAAACAAGATTAATTTACTTAAAAAATTGTAACTCGTGATATACACATCCAAAATACATGAAAATATATAGAAAGCTTAAAAATATTCTATATACCTTACAGTAACATCTTCATAGTTTCTCTCTAACTAAATTATTAGCAGAACATCAAACAGTGCAAAAAAAAAAAAAAAAGAAATTTCTGAACATAATTTGTAAAAACTTTATAAGACTTGTTTTTTGCCAATTTCGTTGAGTTTTCATCATATAAAGCATGAAAAATTCACACTAGAACTTAAAATGATCAATCATATCATATATGAGCAAAGGTCACTCAAACATATACATAATCCAAGAATGAGTTTCTAGTAGTTCAAATTAGGTTTCTCTCTTTCAAATCAAACCTAAATTATCATGGTCATGGACAAAATTTTCAATTTTTATGCCTTACCTTAACCTTTTTTAGATTAGAAAAAAACCCAATTTCTTACTTTATCCTTTCCTTGCTGTTTGAAAGCTTCGCCATTCTTTTTGGGTGGTTGGATGCGTAAGATTTTTGGGGGGGGGGACTTTGAATGTTGTTTTTAAATTTATGCTCACTATTAATCAAAGTGTTTAATTATATAAGGTTGAGGTTAAACCAAAAAAGTTTAATTGGACAAGGATGAGACGAAACAAACTTGATGCCATCCTTATCTTGCTAGCAATTCTTTTTCTTTTTGTTTTTTAACTTCGCCATTAAAGAATTTGACTTTTTGACATCCTCAAGTAACTTTTTTTGACACACTAATTGTATTTTCAGTATCTAGTACTAATTTTAATAATATAATGGCCACTTAACCATAAATTCTGTCCCAAAATAAAATGTCTAATCACAAAGACAAATTATACGTTGATACATAAAATGCAAGTTAGTAGATAAAAATTTAGGGTGTTACATCCTTCGTCCCTTAAAAGGTTTTATCCTCGAAACATGACACACCTAATTTTCTGATGTCAGTCTTTATACGAAACAAAATCACAATGCAAATCAAAGTCGCCTAAGATGCTCGTTTGCATAATCACATAAGCACATCATCAAACAAAAAGTCAAGCACATGTGCACACAAGCCCTATAGGTCTTAGGTTTATTGCCCTAATACCACTTCTATAACACCCCCGCCTTAGGAGGCATGTGCATCACTGCTGTGTATGTCCAACTTGGAACACCCCAAGGCTCTCTAAACTCCTTAAACTCAATCAACCCATTAGTAGGCGAGCGCATTTGGAAGCTCATAGCGAAATCTGATGAAAGTTGGATGAGTTAATTATAAAACAAGTATTTTACACATAATTAAACCATATTTACAACAATCTTGCACATGTGCATACAAAATACCTCCACACTTGTTTTTACTAGACATAATCCCTTACATGAACACATAATCAGGCCTGCATTCCTGGCTTGTTTCTCTAAAATGGTAAACAATAGGTAGCTAGCGTTCTTGTATTTAATGCTTGTATTTAATGATCCTGTGGTCCCCTTACCTTCCCCATCGTTACACTTTGCACATTATTCGGTTAGCACATGATCACATAATTCAATAAAACTCTACTTAAAACATGAGGGAGAATATATATGAATGAATATAAAGTCTCATTCATGTCATTTACGTACTTAAACATCAAAATGCAAATAAGTAAAGTGCATAATTTCATAAGACGGACCACACTGACTTAGCCATACATATCTCGTACCACGTACGATTCAGGGACCTTCATTTCCACTTAAGTCCCTAAACAAAATCCACTATTGGTTTATTCACTAAGCGAACCATGATTGTCTCATATCAATCATGTCTCTTGGGCTATTTGAACTCTATCGAGTCCAAAAGAAGCAAAGCCTGCTAAGTTCAACAAATAGCTTGATATAATCACAATTCACATATCCAAAAATATATTCCCTATAGAATTTCACGTAATCATTATAATCACATAACATATATTTCTTATAAAAGTTGACGTGCTCATTATGGTGACATAATGTATTTCTTTAGTCATACCTATTACCTACACACATACTAAGAAGCATTCACAATCTTATAACTATCATTAAAGTAATACCACATCCAAGTCCCAATCTACAGAAATTTACATTTGGGTACATCGAATTTTGGTGTAATTATTTGCAGGACCAACTTTTCAAAAAGTTTACTTCTGGGACTGTTGAGTTATTGTGCTATTAATATTTCGGGGACAAATCACTATTGAAATAAATAAAACTTTATTTAGAAGTCTTAAAACTTTTCATATTTGCAAATCTATCCTGAATGCTTAAAAACTTACTTTTGAAAAATCTAAAATTGTGTTTGTGATATTTTTCTCACTAGTAGTACTCGACGTCCTCTTTTATCTGGTATTAGAGCCACGTGATCAAAAATAATTAAGATAATTAAGCTAGTTAATGATTAATTAAGATATTGACTGTGATTAATGCTAAAATCGCCACCTGCTTACCCTAGACCAAATTATTCGCATATTGTTCACTCTTCTGAAGGCCTTTCTTCAATAGCACTTCAATTAAACTATATCACTGATATAGTTATAGAATTAAAACTTGAATTAGGTAAAATTAAGACTGAAGTCAAGGAAGTTAAGAAACAAATATCTATAATTCACCTTTCTTTAGTTAACGAAGTCAGAAATAACAAAAAATTTGCTTCCAGTATTACTACCCCTTTCAACATAAATATCCTTTCCAAAACCCAAAAAACACGATTCTATTTCCTTTGCCCGATATAAAAATTCAAAAAGAAGTAGAAGAAAAATCAGGTGAAAAATCGGCTGAAAAAGCAGAAAAAGGAAGAAGATGGAGTATAAGCAGTATACTCTTGAAAAACTACAGAATATGTTTGAGAAAGAATAGAATCCAGAAGAATTAAATAAGATTATGAGTGCAATTAGTAATAAACATGACGTGTTATCAGATAATAATGAAGAGACTAATAATGTCCAATTAAAAGAAGAAATATATCAGCAGATAAATCTGATTAAATTAGAAGATCTCAATGTATTACCATTAGAAGAAATAAGTAGAAAACTAGATAAGAAATATGGTCAAATGACTATTGAAATTGAGACCAATGAGATTAGAGAAGAACTCGACCTATATGAAACAGAGACCAATCTAGTTAACAATGTCGTTCTTAAGCCTGAAGAATTTGGAGAACCTACTAGAAGAAATACTCATTTCTTAAGACGAAGGTACGTTCCAACGGGACGTACAAGTAATTTTTCCTTTGAGTTTATCCCAAGGAAACCCACGACCTTTGAAGCAATTGGTCTTACCTCAATTAGTCAAACATGATACATCTTAAATATTGATGGAGCCCGTAATAGAGAAGAAATATTTAAGCATTGAAAAAGAGGAATGAATAGTCTCTCAAATCTAAATACTACATGGACTGCTGCAAACTTCCTAAATGATATCGAACATAATTTTTCTGGTACTGTAGCTGATTAGTATGATTCATTTACTAAAGAAGGTAAAAATAAATTAAGAATAATGGAAACGCCAGTTGTTATGTTTAGAAATTTGTGCAAAGAAATCAAATGGAATTCATCCGAGCTAAACTTGATTATGAAGAAAAGGCAAGAGAATGGCAAAGAAAGATTAATAATATTGAATTATGGGACATGAGATACCTAGAAAATTATATTACTGAATTCAGTCAATATTATTACAAAATTGGACATAGTGAAACTAATCTTGGAATGTTATATGGCAAATTGCCATATGTGATAAATTCTATAATTAATGAAAAATACATGACTTGGCTTGAAAGAACAAATGTCGTTGATACCATTAGTTTAAGAATCTCTTATCTATGAAAAGAGGTCAATGATCAATGTCTTGATGTTTAGAACCAAAAGAAAATTAAGAAGTAATTCCTAACTTGCTGGAATTCACCTCACCAATGGGGAAAACAACCCAAAACAAGAACAAAAAAGAAAATTTTATAAGAAAAATAGCTTTAACAAGCAAAGGTTTTTTAGAAAAGCAGCCTATTATCCTGCAAGGAAAAACAACTGCAAATGCTAGGCATGCAGTGAAGTAGGATACTATGCTAATGAATGCAAAAATAGGAAAAATAACTAGCTTATTGAAACCCTGGGTAGCCTAGATTATGTTGAGCTTAGGGAAGATGACATATTAGACCCAACCCTAAATAACAACAACGGGATTGTTGAAATTATATTGGACAATGAATTTGAAGAAAGTGATTATGAAGAAACAAGTTATGTGACAGAGATAGCTCGGCTAGCCTTGGTAATCTTCAAGAAGAAGAGTTTGTGGTAGACAACAATCATAAAGAAGTTAAAGAGATTAGGTTCTTCCCATAATCCAAAAAGACATGATCTATAAAAAATCCATCTTTGAATTAAAAAACAAATACGTATGTGAAATGATGAAAAGAGATCTTGAGATAAAAGATTGCGAGTCTGACGTTGGGGAAGTTAATCTCATTAATTGGGAGAATATCCTTAAGCATAACAAAGATAGAAAATACAGGTATATCCATATTGAAAGTTTCCGAGTTCAAATCACTCCATTACAACATTATGGTAAAGATATTGATCTTTATGCTTTACTCTGTGATATTAGGCATACTAAGGTCAATAATCGAATTATCACAAGGATAAAAACCAATGTGTGTAATGAGTCAATAGGATTCAATTGCCGATCAAGATATTATGTGAGCCTAAAAGATGAATTTGCTAAATATTTCTTATCTCTTAAGATAAAAACATTCGAGATGGATATTAAAAAAGGAGGATATCCATTAAGGATATTTTAGAAAATTATCTACAAATTAGATTATACAATAGACCCAAAGACTAAGATGACAATGATAGAAGCAGAAAAATTTGAAAGTCTTACTTTTATGCAAAGGATCCAGAGGATTAAGTCCAATTCTCAGGAGATAAAAATTGATGATTTCCAGATATCTAGCTTTTCCAATCCTACAAAGATCAATAAAAAAAATGTAATAAAAATTAATGAAGAAGGTAAAATCATCATTAAATCCCAATTATTAAGAAGTATAAGTATAAGATCAGATTAGAGAGAAGAATCTTCATCAGCTAAAGAAGAGCTTGAAGAAGATGATATAATTAACCTGGCCGATGAAATGAGTAGAATGAGTTTTAAATCTGTAAGACCTAGTGTAAATTGCAGTATGAGTCTAGAAAGAAGGGTCATTGGATACAAAACTAGAACTGTTAATAGACCAATCTATGAGGATGAATTAGTCAAAAATATGACTATGAAAAAATGCTATGAACCTACCAACACAAATCATAATAGCATCTATGTCCTAGTAAAGGTATATTTAGAGGAATATAATAAATATAAACTGTGTGCTTACACAGGCAGTGGTTGTTTTGTATGCTTTGGAAAGAGAACATTATTTCTAGAATTTTTGTGGAAAAAAGCCAAGAATCCTTTACAAGTAAGGGTAGCTGATAATAGTATTTTGAGCCACAATGAAGCCATAAAAGGGTTATCTATAGAATTAGAAGGAGTTCAATGCATTATACCAGTTCTATGGGCTACTGATCAACACTTTCATAATATGATTATTGGAAATAATTTTCAAAGATTATATTCTTCATGCACTCAGACCATAACCCAAATAATATTTACAATTAATGGTTAGTCACTTCGTATTGGAAAATTAAGTAAGGCTTACCCTCATTAAAAAATCGAATTTACATACAGCCAGCGTGATGAAAATGTAATGCCTGCAGAATGAGAGGTAGCACTGATAATCTCATTGCTTGAGTTATCTATTAAAGAGCAAATTATTGAATAATGAGAAAATTATATCAAGAACTCTACTTTGATGATCCACTAAAATTTTAGGATAAAAATAAAACATTTGCTAAAATCACTTTATTAAATCCCAACACTATTATCCAAGTGTAATAAATGGTATATATACACCAGAATATTCAAGAATTTGATAAACAAATTAAAGAAATTCTAGATAAAGGATTAATCAAGAATAGCAAGAGTCTTCACATCAGTTCCACTTTCATGGTAAGAAATTATGCTGAAGAAACAAGAGGAAAAACTAGAATGGTAATCAACTACAAAAAGCTTAATGATAGTTCTGTCTTTGGTAGTTGCTATATTCCTAACAAAACAATCCTTTGCAACAGAATTCGAGGAGCCTCTTGGTTTTCAAAAATAGATTGCAAAAGTTCCTATTGGTAGATAAAAATTGATAAGGAAATTATTCCTTTAACTGCATTTAGTGCCTCATAAGGACATATAAGTGAATAATAAACCCATTTGGTCTTAAAAATGCACCCCAAATACTTCAGAGAAGAATGGATAACATCTTGAAAGGCCTTAATCATTGTTGCTCAGTTTACATTGATGATATCCTTGCCTTTTTTAAAATCATAGAACAGTACAAAAATGATTTCTTGGCTATCACCAAAAGATGCATTGACCATGGTATTATACTTGATAAAAGCAAATGCATTTATGCTGAACAAGAAATTGAGTTTTTAGATCTAGAGATAAAAGTTGGCCAGATTATTCTACAAAAATATATTTTGAAAAAATAGAAAAATTTCCTGAAAAGGTTGAAGATAGAAAGCAGCTAGAAAGGTTTCTTGGATGCCTAACATATGCTTCAGATTTCATTAAAGATTTAGTTAAATTAAGAAAGCCATTGCAACAAACACTCAAGAAAGATGTCAGTTGAACATAGACCACTAACAATTCAAAGATTGTCCAGAACTTCAAAAAAATGTATAAAAATCTTCCTATTCTTAATTTACCTAATGAACAAGATGATTTAATTCTTGAGACAGGTGCCGACAATGAACATTGGAGTGCAGTACTCAAAATCAAAGAAGGAGAAAAGCTCTGTAAATATTGTAGTGGGATTTTTAATAAAACATAATGCAACTATCCCACAATAAAAAAGGAATTCCTTACAGCCATAAGAGGAATTGAAAAGTTCTTAATCTTTTCAGCCCCAAAATCTTTTCTTATTTGAACTGATTGTAAAGGAATACTTGGTTTTGTGAAAAAGAATTTATCAAATATGCAAGCCCAAGGGTGACTTCTGCGTTAGTAACTATGGCTTAACCAGTTTTCCTTCTCTATTAAATATATACATAGATCGAAGAACTCTCTGGCAGACAATTTAACTCGAGAACTCACCAATGGTGATTATCGATGCCGACCTCTTTCCTGAAAATGAGGAAATCCACAATGAGATGCCATTCATATTAGAACGGGTTTCTCCTTCTAGTAAAGTCCTGATTGATAACTTAAAATTTCATATAAAAGGTAGATCCTGCTTTGGTCTACTTTCTTCTGCCTACCTAATTGCCCAAAGATTTTTCCTTCTAGAGTTACAAGTTAATTACCTTAGATGTCCTTATGATATCCAAGAAAAAATAAGTTCTTATGTTCAAGAAAACTGGTTTAATAAGTGGTATGCTGCCTGCATCAATTATTATCATAACTATTCCTATGATATTTGGGAGTCTTAGAGTATAATGATATATTTTCCTGATAAATCTAGAGTTGGTGGTGTTAGTTTCCCATCTAGTTCAATCTCTCCAAATGATCCTCTCATTAAAGCCTAGGAGTATGGGATGATAGTTTACTTTGTAGAAATCCCAGATCCAAAGTTTCCATTTTTCTCAAAATTAACCAAATTCAAACAATGCATGTTCAAAGAGATCCATTGGATTCTTACATTTCCTGATGGTCCAACAAAAATTTTATATAGCAGACCTCTATATTTGGAGTTACATTGCGCTCTAATCGAATATGAAAATGAAAAAACCAAACCATCCAATTATTTTGTCCACATCATTAATTACGACAACCCCTATCATTAGCGCCAAGACTGGTTTCCAGAACAAGAAGGATTTGTTACTTATCCCACTTTGGCAAGAGTCATCAAATTTTATAACATTTATCATCAAATCTGGGCATTAATTAGACAAAGAAAAACGAGAATGTATTGTGAAAATACTGCTTTCACCTATGATAATGAGTTTAAAGAACACATGAAGGTGGAATTAGCAGTCTCAGAAGATATCTTTGATTATCTCTTCGATATTGGAGTTGAAAAATTCTTATCAGAAAAAAGAAGAAATATCTTTTGGAATTATTTAAAAAAGAGGATCCAGAGCATCTTCAATTAGGTGAAGGTTTTGATGATTATCTAAATAATGATGATCTGGAAGATATAATTGAAGATAAAGGCATGCAGAATCTCAATAATGATAATTGGTCTTGTCATCATTAAAAGTTTTAAAAGGTGGTTGCTCCATTATTGTACTATTTTGACAAGTGTCTGGCCTATAAAATAAAGTATGTACTATGGCTATGTGAAAAATCAGTGTGTACTATAGTCAGTAGGGCATGCTATGTACCCCTATCCCTCTATAAAAGCAGAGGTCGAGGGCGAAAAGAGACATGGTCATTTGAGCATTCTTAAGTAAAAAAGAAGTTGGGATTCTCTATTTCTCTATGAGCAAGCATCCTTAATAATCTTAGCTTAAGTCCCTCTTCAAAGATTTCCATTGTAACATATCTACTTTAAGCTTTCAATGAAAGAAGTTTCCTAATAGGGAACGTCATTCAATTGAACCTTATGTCTTAAATATTATAATTTCTTGATTAAAGTCTTATTATCCTTTAAAATATAAAACTTGATTAGTGACTATAGTCTGAGATAGGAAACGAAATAGATCTATACTGTACTCGATCTAAGAAAGGTGTGGTTGAGATTAGCAATCTTTGTAAACTGGAAGCTAGATGAACGCCAGGCTCCGGCGCCGACTAAGTTCAGGTTACGATCGAAACTCTCTAATTAAATTTTAATTATTTTTGCTAAGCCTTGTAAGCCTATAACTATAGAAAGTATAATATATAAGATATAAGTAGTAGATTGTGATAATTAATACTAGTAAAGTCATTATAAGAAGTTTAATGAATCATATTTGTTAAAAAAACCCAAAAAATAGCTTATTTGTATAGCTAACCCTTTTTAGGGGCTTTTCTGCCATTTCTTAAAGTTCAAGAACTATATTGATAATAAAAAGTACCAAAAAGTCACTTGTACCAAAACTAGTCGTGCCAAAGTGTAAAGATTTTCAAAACCTAGTCTAACGTGTGAATATGCTAAAATTGGAGATACCAAAGTGTAAATTCTCTCAAATCTAAATTCATAATGCATAATATAATTTTATACTAGAAAAGTTCTTTAACATAGGGAAATCCACTCATAACCTACAAAAAGAACTATCACAAAATACAAGGGTCGCAAAATATATCCTGATGGACTGGGAAGACCCTACTTAAGGTACCAACTAGGGATCCAATGCTTTAGAGCACTTAGATGTCTTCAAATCATAAACTATGGTGTCACATTCACATCTCGGCGCACCGAGTTGAGCCCACTCAAGGTGCCAACTAGAGATCCATGCAAATCTAAATAACGCAAACTAAGGAATCAGTTGGTAAGTTAGGCAGAGCCCATTCAAGGTACCAACCAATAACGCACATAGATCCAAACACATTTACAACTACTTTGATGACCACACCTCTAGAACATAACACATAAGCAGTTGTTCAAGGCGAGAAATGAACTTTAGTCCCCTAAAACTTAAGTTAGATATATTGTATCTTTGACTTTCACAAATTTTTATTCCAAGCGGGCTTGTAGTCATGAATTTTCACAAGTCACCTCATTATAACATACCAAATGCTCAAATCAAGGAACTATAAAGTTTTCATATTCTAAGTTATTTTGTTTAAGTATATAATATTTTCAATGAAGCTATGGTTTTCATTCTTCATTAACGGGCCAACAATAAGTTTTTTCAGCATTAAGCAAACAAATAATCCATAATTCATTAAAGCTGCGTAATTCACTTATGATTTTCATGAATAAGGATCCACTCACATAAAACTTAAGAAAAATTATAGAAAATAATTAAATTATATCAAAAACCAACTATATGAATTTCAAAATTTTTTGACTGTCCAGTAATTCACAAAAATTCAGATAGTGTACAAAAACCTAGTAACAATCCAAAATAAAAAAGATGTGCCATCATATTCTCCTTTATAACTAATTTCAAGCTATTCCATCTTATCACATGCAGTGATTTTATAATTCCAATCCCCAAATAGCAACACAAACTAATTGAACATGACTATTCAATAATCTTCTAAATAGGACAGATTTACTTAGAAATTTATAACTCGTGATATACACAACTTCAATTATCATAAAATTTACAGCAAGATTAATAATATTCTATATGGCCAACAGTAAAAGTTTTAAAATTTTCCACCAACCAAAAAGTTTCAGAAAATCAAAGATTGCATAAAATAAAGAAATTTTCAAACATAATTTATAAAAAGCTTTATCAAGCTTGTTTTCTGTTGCTTATCTTTAGTTTATTCTTTAAAAGGTTTTTATTTGTTTTTTGTGTGTTTCTCTATGAATTGGCCTCTCTACGGGTAGATATGTCTGTAGAGGTAAAGTTATCACCATTTGGATCTCACTAGACCTTGCGAAAATGAGATCCACACTGGGTGGTGTTGTTGTTGTTTTTATCATGCTCGTTTTCTTAAGGAATGTCATGGAGCTTTCATCACATAAATCATGAAAACTTCACGATACAAGTTAAGATTATCAAACATATGATTCATATCAAACAAATTTTTAAGGTGATTCTAATAGTTGAAATTAGGTTTCTAATGTTTCTAATCAGGCCTTACCCTAACCAATTTCAGATTAAAGATAATATTAAGAACTATTCACTGAAACACCCAATTGCGAACTTTAAACTTTTTGTGCTCCTTAAAAGATTCATCTTTTTTTCTTGGTTGGCTGGATGCATAAGATTTTTTTAGGGGGGAGCTAAATGCTATTTTGATATTTAAGCTCCCAATTAGTCAATGGGTGTAATCAGATAAGGTAGAGGTTAAATCAAAAAAAGTTTAATTAGATAAGGAAGAGGCCAAATCAACTTGATATCGTCCTTATCTAGCCAACTATTTTTTTCTTTTTTTTCCTTCACCATTAAGAATTTAACTTTCTGGTATCCTCAAGTAACTTTTTTATTAACATGCTAATTGTATTTTGGGTATTTAGTACTAATTCTAATGATGTTAGGGCCACTTAACTATAAATTGGGTCCCAAAGTTAAAAGTCTAATCACAAAGACAAATTGCACGTTGACGCATAAAACACAAGCTAGTACCCAAAACTTTAGGGTGTTACATTCTTCTTCCCTTAAAACATTCCGCCCTTGAAATTTGACTACCTAATTTTCTAATGCCACATTTGACATGGAGCCAAATCACAATGCAAATCAAGGTCAGCTAAGAGATGTATTGTTCACATAATCACATAGGCACATCATCAAACAAATAGTTAGGTGCATCATCAAATAAATTGTTACGCACATGTGCGCACATGCCTATGGGCCTCAGGTTTATTACACTAATACCACTTCTATAGCGTCCCCACCTTATGAGCCGGGCACGTCACCATCATGTATGCTAGCTAGGAACACCCACTAGGCTCTCTAAACTTCGTAACCTTAACTAATCTATTGGTCAGTGAGTACGGTAGAAGTGATAATGAAATCTAACTAAAGTTGGATAAGTCATCATAAAACATCACTTTTATACATACTTACAGCATATCCACAATAGTTTTACATGTTTGCAAAGAAAGTACCTCCATACCTGTATTTACAAAGCATAATCTCTTACATAAACACATACAAAAGGTCTGCATTCCTAACTTGGTTCTTCGAAAGGTAATTAATAGGTAGTTAGCCCTCTTAATGTTCCCAAGTTCCCCTTTAGCATCCAAAAACCAGAAAAATGGCAAAGTCATGAGCCCACAAGCATAGTGAATAACACTTACCCTCTCTATAATTGTACTTTGCACATTATCCAATTAAGCACATAATCACACAATACAAACTAACAATCTTATCTAAAACATGAGGGAGAATGTATACGAATGCAAGTTTTTCTGACACATTAGTATATAGAAGTCCCATTCATGTCACTTATGTACTTAAGTGGCCAAAAGCAGTATATATAAGTCCTATTCATGTCACTTATGTACTTAAGCTACCAAAAGCAAACAAGTCAAATACACAATTCAAATATGGAAGTTTATAAGATGGATCTCTAGTCTAACTCAGCCATTCCTATCCCGTACTAGGTATGATTCAGCGACCTTCATTTCCATTTAGGTTCCAAAACAAACACTGTTGTTAGTTTATTCTCAAAGCTAACCATGATCGTCCCACCGACCATGTCTCTTGGGAAATTTGAATTCTCTCGAGTCCAAAAGAAAGCAAAGCCTACTAAGTTCGACTAATAGTATAACTATAACCACAATTCACGCATACAAATATTATAGTCACGTGCTGATTATAATCACACAACATACATTTCTTATAAAATTTGACATGATCATTATAGTCACTTGATGTATTTCTTTTGACATACTTATTACCTATGCACACACATAGAAGCAATCACAATCTCACAAATATTATTAAGGTAATACCAAATCTATGTCCAAATCCAACCTCATCAAGTATCACATAATTTTATACTAGAAAAGTTCTTTAACTTGGTGAAATCTAATCATGAACTATAAAAAGAACAATCACAAAACACAAGGGTCGTAAATACATACTGATGGATCGGGCAGAACCCATTTAAGGTACCCACTGGGGACCCAACGCTTTGGAGTACATAGATGTCTCTAAATCACAACTGTGGAGTCATATTCACATACTGTTCGACCACCAAGCTCACTCAAGGTACTAACCAAGAACCCACACAAATCTAAATAACACAAAATGAGGAATCAATTGGCAAATTGGCAGTGCCCATTCATTGTACCAACCAATGACCCACATAGATCCAAACACAATGACAACTATTTTGATGGCCATAGTTGGAGAATGTAACACACAAGCAATAGTCCAAGGTAAGACATAAGCTTCTTCCCCTTAAATTTAAGTTAGATATATTGTATCTTAACCTTTCACAAATTTTATTCCAAAGAGGCTTATAGTCGTATATTTTGATAAGTCACCTTATCACGACATACAAATGCTAAAATCAAGGGATTAATAAAGTTCTAGTATTCTAATTTATTTTCTTTAACTATATAATAATTTCAATTAAGCTATGCTTTCCAATCCTTTAGAACAGGCCATCAATTAGACTTTGCGACATTAAGTGCATAAATAATCCATAATTCACCAAAGCTGTGTAATTCACTTATAAATAAGGATCCTTACCTAAAACTAGTGAAAAATTATAGAAAACAATCACATAATACCAAAGACCAACAATACAAATTCTAAAAATTTTTAACTGTCCAGTAATTCACAAAAATATCAGTTATGTGCAAAAGCCCAGTAAAAATTCGAAAATAAAAATGAGGTGCCATCGTAATTTCTTTTTAACTAAATTCAAGTTATAACTGCTTATTAAATGCAGTGATGTTATAATTTCAATCTTCTAATAGTAGTACAAACTAATTTAACACGGTTATTTAGCAATCTTCTAAACCAGATAAATTTACTTAAATATTTGTAACTTGTGATTAACCAAAATTCACGTAAAATTTAAGGTAAGCTTAAAAATCTCCTATACAACCTATAGTAAAATTTTCAAATTTTTTCTCTGATGAAATAATTAGTAGAAAATCAAACAATGCAGAAAATAAAGAAATTTCAGAACATAATTTGTAAAAGTTTTAGCTTGCTTCTTTTCTTAACTAATTTCATGTAACTTTCACCATAATACAAGAAAAGTGGTCTATGGCAACAACCAGAAGGCAACATTTTCAAGAATCGTTGCAATAGGCATTTTGTGCAATAGGTCCACAACCGTTGCCTAAAGTATCTACTTAATGCAACACTAGCAAACGACTGTTGCAATAAGTAGATTAAGCAACGCTGGAAAACTGTTCCATAGCTTTTTAGAGGATAGGATCATTGTCAAAATGAAAAATTGGAAGAACCGCCCAAAACCCAAACTCTAGTTTGTATTTCATGTGCAGGCCATCCATTTTCTTTCATAAATTGCCTGATATACCATTTCCCCCTTTCTCACCCTTATTACCTCACTCTATGCATCCACATCTTTCATCTGAACTCAAGAGTTCATCGCTTCTCGTTACTCAGTGCTTTGCACTATATCAATCATGGATTTGAAGATTAATTGTTGGGAAGAATCGAACAAACTGTTTGTTTCGATTTTAGAAGAGCAAATCTGACCCTTTTCATCAAATGGCTTGAATGATTCATCTCAATCAGCACATGGCCAAGCAACCAGGTAATTTATTGCCATATACCACAAATTAGATGCTGGGAATGTATATTCAGTTTCAAATTGGCAATCTTCCATTCTTATAACCTAGCTTTGATCTTGATGTTAAAATTTGCAAATTTTAGGAGCCTAAAATTGAGAATTTGATCTCCTATAACCCTAGGTTCGACCCCAATTTGAAATTCGTAAACTATTGTCATCCAAATTTGACGAGTTAGTGTTAACACTAGGTTTGGTCTCGATGCTGAAATTTGTAAATTGTCACGGTTAAAATTGTTAATTTTGCGTTCTTGTAACCTTAGTTGAGATTCTTGTAGCCATTTTTATCTTACCCTTCCTTTTCTGTGCATGTCCTATTTTTTGCCTCATTACATGTCTAAACACATTGTTTATTTTCTTTTTTCCCTCCCTTTGTTCTTCATTGAATGATTATAAAGAGTTCGTATAAGTAGGGTTGTTAGGATGTTTTGTTTGATTATTTAGATGACTTTTTTAAGAAGATTAATCTGTCTCGATGTTTTGTTGGTTAACTTTGAGAATCTAATTTTGATTCATATCTTTAATAGTGACAAAGTGTAATTGTTGCAAGTAAAGGAACAATTTTGGCACACGATTTACTTTCTGTCCAATTTTGCTCCCTTGTAAGTGAGCAAAATTGAATACAACGAACATGGGATGGAGGAACTTTGAGAACCAAATCCAAAGGTTTTTTTTCTTCATGCACAAAGCTTTAATTGTCGTGAGTTAAAGAAATTTTTTTAATTGCTATTGGTTAGGCTCTATTTACTGAGGGATTTACTTCTTATCTACTGCTTCCTACCATGCTGGTGACTAAATGCCATGAATCCTATATATCCCCTACTCCAACTGAGAAGAGCATTAGAATGGTTCAATGTTTGAAGGAAAAGGGGCTGGGGGTGGTTTTTTGCTTATGCATGAAAATTAAGTACTAAAAGTTATGTGGTCTTCGATAAAGGTCTTTATGCTTGTAAGATAATTAACGAATTAAGTAACACATCCTTTTGATGACTGGACTCGACAAGCATTATTCAGGCTGTTTTGTGCTTCTTACACTACAGGCTTACTACAACAACAATCTTTATACCTTAATCTTTTTTTTTGGAGGGGGGTTGAACATAATGGTGTATATTTCCTAAGTGTGATTTTGTGTAAGAGAACTACTTTTCTTCTGTATGAAATAAATCAATCATCCCACAAGCTCATTCTCTAAAAATTTAATTCGTAGCTTCATGTCCGTTTGAGCTTAAAGTGAATGAGTAGGAAAACTTGTGGAAAAATCGATGATGCTTATGGAACATTTAAAAAATTGATGATGTTTAAGGGTAAAGTTGTTGAAACTTATGTTTCAAGTTACAAAAGAGCAATGGCTTTCTATCCTATGTCTGATTCTCCTTTGCTTTTGTAACAACTACTCATGCACATTCTACCATTCATTTTTTTAGATGAAGGGAAAAATGAAAGGGTTAGTGCCTTTGCATGAAGCAGGATAGTAACATAGTCCCCTTTAACCAAAGTGATGGAGTTTGCACACCATGGACATTTTACTTTGGAGACTTAGAAATCCCAATTCAGTTACTAAGGTATTTTTTTTGTATTTTGACTTTCATTGCCTAATGTTGATCTATCTTCCAAACCTTATGATGGTTTTGCCAATTGTATATAGTTTGTTTTGAAGTGTAATTTTGGAGATTTGCTCAAACCTTTCGTCAAAATTTTTTCGTTTAGTTGTTTCTTGGTCTTCTTATTCGACTCATCTATTCTAGTTTTTCATTTGCTTCGGTATCTAGCTTTCTATTGGGGTTTGAACACTTGAACTTCTTACTAGAATGTCCAAAAAACCGCCTAGGAGTAGAAATCAACAATCTATTGGGGCTTCTCATCATTTCGAGGAGTTTGAATTTTTGCATATTATGATATTGTTTCATATCTTTTATACTTTGGAAAGAGACATATTTTAAACATGAATGTTTGTTTTCAAATTATCTTTAGAAGCAGGGAATTGGACAATATGTAGGTCCTAGGGGCTAAAGGCTCAAATTGGCAGGAGTCGGAAATATAATACTAGTAATCTTCTATAACTGTTCTTATGTTGTATTCATTATATTGTTGTGTAATTAAATTTTTGTTCTTTTTTTGATTGGGTGCTCAATGCATATTAGGTACTATTCAGAAGATATTTTGGTCATCTATGTGCATCCATGAAACCACGAAGACTTATTTGGAAGAATTCTTTTTCTCTTTTGGCCCCCTTTATCATTAGGGGAAAATCATTGCATTTTTGGATTTTGGTATGTGTGTGGTAATTTGAGAGATTTTGATTAATATATGTCAACAATGAACTTTGTTATCAACAAATTTATGTATTATTAAAGTTTGATCAAATACCATTTATGAATTTTTGACAAATGGAAACTTGCAGATGTGGTTCATACTTGTAATTTTGATGAATGATAGATTGTGAGAAATTATGATGTTGTCAAGGGATAGGTACTAATTGAAAGGGCTTTGACTTTGTATTGACTCGAAGCGTTGCAAGAGATAAAAGATGTGTTGCCTTAGCATTTATTGAAAATTGTTGCAAGAGCTTGACCTATGGCAACACTTTTTATGCCTTTCTGTAACGGTTAAAGTAAACGTTGCTTTAGGACTAAAAACTGTTGCGGTTAGATCTAATGCAACACCCATCAAATGCAACAGTCAAAAAGCCGTTGCACTAGACCTATGGCAACACTTTTAGGCCCTAAGGCAATAGTTTTGTCCATTGCCAAAGGCCAATCTTGTTGTAATATAAACCATGAAAAATGCACATTACAACTTAACATTATGAATATGTCCTACATGACCAAAGTTCACTCAAGCATATACATAATCTAAGAATCAAAAACATACAAATTTTTAAGGTGAGATTTTAAGACTTTAAATTAGGTTTCTTGAAAGTGTTCAATTTTGATGTCTTAACCTAACCATTTTTAGAATAAAGAGAATAGTTGGAATTACTCACCTAAATGCCCAATTTCTTACTTTCTCTTTTTCTTGCGTCTTGAAAGCTTCACCCTCTCTGCCTTTTTTTTTGGGTGGTTGGATTCATAATTTTTTTGGGGATGTTGGGGAGAGGGGTAAATGCCATTTGACGTTTATGCTCTCAATTAATTGAAGGGTTTAATGAGATATGATTGAGGTTGAATCAAAAAAGGTTTTTCTGGATAAGTTTGAAATTAAATTAACTTGACACCATCTTTATCTTGCCAACTATTTTTTCCTTTTTCTTTTCCTTCGCCATTGAAAAGTTGAATTTCTATATCCTCAAGTAACTCTTTTATGAACATATTGATTGTATTTTGGGTATTTAGCGCTATTCTTAATAATATTATGGCCACTTAATGTTTAGGCACTGAAAGTGTCTACTTAAGTGCCTCTAATCACTTATTTTTTATTCGTAATCGAGATTATTTTTGATTTTTAGTTTTTTTCAAACTTGTCGAAAACAATAGTTTGATCAAGTAGGGTGAAAAAGTGATGATCAAATACAAGAATTAAGTCATTGGGCCGTTCTAGCCTAGCCCATCATCATGTATTAACCAGGCTCACTCTATCCCAAGTCCATAGCCCATCCTTGATCTCTTGTTCCGCCAGCAAAAAATAAAGAAGAGCAAAAATTGCATATGAGCCAGCACAGAATATCCAACAGAACGTTTAACCCATTTGCGCGTTTAACCCATTTCTGCGCAAGATTAGCGACCCAGCCTAGCCGGAGAAGCAATTTAAAAAAAAAAAAAAAAAAAAAGGAGAAGAAAAGAAACGGAAAAGGTCGACCAGAAACACAGGCCCCCTTGTTTCTCCGTGGTTCAATGTCCAGCTAGACCAGCTCTATCCTTCTTCCCAACAAGAAGGCTGGTTTACTCTCCCCTCATGCGAAGTCCAGCTCGCGTGCCTTGTGGCTCCCACAGTAAATATGTTGCCTTGTCTTATCTGGCCAGTCCATATAACTACAGGAGCTGGTCCACGTGCAAACGCGAAGCTGCAAGACTTCAGCTTTTATGCTTTGCTCACCCCGGCCTAGTAGTCACCTATCGTCACAGATAATGATTCCTATCAAACTTTCCAAATACATGGCCACATTATCAAACATGAAGTTAGATGGGAAACCAAGAGAAATTTGGCAACCAACAATTCAGGGAGTGGGCATCTACAGGCAACATATTCACGTCAAGTTCATGATTAGGATAGGGGGATTTACTTGAAAACATGAGAAGTTTGGCAATTAGGAAACTATGGCGGCATTGTTACTAGTATAAATAGGGTCCTCGGATGCTTTATAAATCATAAATTCCTCTTCCTCTTAATTCTGGCATTAGTATCTAGCAATTTAGAAATTAATGTAATTTTAGGAATTCGTTCAATTTGAGTTATACACAACTTTTTCAGTTCAGTTTAAATTTAGGTTTTCTAGTTCTAGTTTTAATTCCAGTTTTGTGGCTTCAATTTTATTATTTGTCTATTGCAAACTTGTTTCATTCAAAGTTTCCATATTTACTACTCCCTTGGGTTCGTAGTGGATGTTGAATTTTTATCATTGACCCTCATTGAAGATTTAACAAATTCTCCTTTGGTTTTTAGCTGTCATGATCTCCCTTGTCTCTTGATCAATTAGAATTTATTATTCATTAGTAGTTGTGATAATTTCATTGGTAGTTGATATTTAGTTTACAGTTTTAATCATGTTTAGATTAGGTTCAACTTCTTTTACTTGAATAATTCTATTTTTCATGTTTCTTGGTTTTAGCCTAAATTAATATGAGCTAGTTTGTAGTTGTAGTGGCCTAGATTTGACCTCATCCTTGTGGATTTGACCCTCAAGTGCTATGATTGACACCCATACACTTGTGGTATTTTCATACGTCCTTTTTGGATTGTAAGAAGATTTTGGTGTTGTTGCAGGGTATGGCAGTTTGGATTTATGTCACAATTTCTCTTTTTGTTTGTTTCGCCATTATTGTTGCCTTTAGTTCTATCGATAGATTAGTTGTATAACTTTTGTTAATAGATTATAATCCTACCTTCCTGTTTTTCTTAATGAAAAAAATTGAAAATCCATAAAATCAAAATTTTTGAAAAAAAGGAGATGCCCATTTTCCACTTCCCCCAAGATGAGCATGAATTGTTCTAGAGGTATTTTGACTGCTTGAATAATCTTATTGTTCAATATGGACACTGCCTAGGGAAGTGAGAAATTTTGAGTGTGATTATTGAGGGGCAGAATGGTGAAACTCGAACTTTTTTAGAGCATTTCGGGTTTCATTCCAAAATTGTTGATGAGGCTATGGACATGCTTGAATGGGTAGCTAGGGATACTTAGGAGTTTGAACATATTACTTGTGCTTCTGGATGTCATTTCCCAACCCATGTGCCTTTTAGGCAAGATCATTTTATTAAGGAGAATCTATGACTCCTTGACTCCCCGCTCTCCTTGCATTCCTCAATATGTCCCTCCTACGTGTGACATTTGCTGTTATTAGGAAAAGATCCACTTGGACACATTTTTGTACATATTGTGTTCTGTATTTTTGGTAGTTGTTTAGATGTAATCTCCTGGAATAATTTTGGCTATCCTATTCTTATAACTATTTTGCTGTGCAATTCATATATTTAAGCAATACAAGCAATGGCTGGGTAGGGGCCAAGACAAGAATTCTCAGACAAATTACTTAGTTTTCGTGGTATCAGAGCCAGAGTCGTAACTCTCAGCCAAGTCATTCACGATGGGTGATGATAAACCAAAGAACCCCAAACCTGAGATTAACATCAATGACCCCCAATCTCCCTATTATCTGTGTGCCTCGGATAACCCAGGAAACATAATTTGCCCTATCATGTTCACAGGTGACAACTACGCAAATTGGAGTCGTCTCATCACCAACGCCTTAAAATCAAAAAATAAATTGGGAATTGTTGATGCGTCACTGACCAAACCAGAAATCAACTCCCATAAGGACATGCCTGGGAGAGATGTAATTCAATGGTGATAGCATGGTTACACAATGTCATTGATAAGAATTTACATGGCTCAGTCGCGTATGCCAAGACTGCAAAATAGTTATGGTCTTATCTTAAGGATCGCTACTCTCAGGGTAATGAAATCCGGATACACCAATTGAAAAGAGATATTGCCCTCACAAGTTAGGGAAATTTATCCATTGCAGAATATTTCACCATATTGAGGACTTTGTGGGACGAACTTGGAGCTTACTTGGTCTTGCCAAATTGCAACTGCACTAAAGAATTCAGCCTTAATAGATATGTGGAAGGAGACCGTGTACATTAGTTTTTGATGGGATTAGACACCGAGCAATTTGGAACTGTTAGATCCAACCTACTTGCCATGCAACCTCTTCCCACCTTGAATAAAGCCTATGCCACACTCCTCAGGGAAGAAAGACAGCAACTTATGACGAAGGGCATGGAGAACAGGGCTGTGGTCGAAGCTTCGGCATTTCGAGCAGTGGCAACAAATAAATTGAAGCAATTGAGTAGACCAAGATGCACACACTGCCAAAGAGTGGTGCATGAATGAAGTCAGTGCTACGAGATCATCGGATACCCGCCCAACTGGCAAGGACGCCGAGCAAATCGGGAAAACGAGTTCGGCGATCGAAGCGGCAGCAAAAACTTCACTGAAGGTGGGCGTGATGGTGGAAGAGGTTCAGGGCAAGCCGGTTCTTGGACACGAGCTACAGTACATCAGGCAATTGCTCAGGGGAAGACATTAACAGGCTAACTCACTGCTTTAAAGAACAGGGAGATGAGAAAGTTATTGGACTGAGTGCTGCCAAGGTAGAAGCTCTATACAATTTGTTTAAGGAGCATGAGAAATGGGAAAAGATTAGTGGTGAGTCCTTTTGTGTAGCTAATGTGAAGTGGGTCCTTGATAGTAGGGCCTCACATCACATGACTTTTAATGAGCATGTTTTTGAGGAGTTGCATAATCTGTCAGAGCTTATTAATATTGGTCTACCTAATGGAAGAATAATTTTGGTCAAAAAGGCAGGAGTTGTGAACCTAGGAGGTGGTTGGAAATTAAGGGAGGTGCTTTATACCCCCACTTTTAAAGAAAATTTAATTTCAGTTTAGCAATTAGCAAGAGAAAAAGATTGCATTATTATTTATGGGGCTGATTTTTGTATGATGTAGGACCTCACCTTGAAGAAGCTTATTGGAGCGGTGAAGTGAGGAATGGGGTATACTACTTGAAGCCAAGTGTAGAAGGGACCGTTTTGCAGCAATATACACCAAAGAGGCAATATTGTGGCATCAGCGTCTGTGTCATCCATCCTTTGGTAGTTTGTCTTCGCTTTCAATTTGTTATGGTTTTCATTTGAATAAAGAACAATTAGGTTGTTGTGATGTATGTCATAGGGCGAAACAAACAAGGAGCCCATTTACTATTAGCACTAATAAAGCCGAAATGCCATTTTCTCTAATACATTGTGACTTATAGGGTCGATATCACACTCCTTCGCTTGGGGGTTGCCATTATTTTCTTTGCATTGTGGATGACTTTAGTAGGGCAATATGGGCATTTCTTCTTAAAAACAAAACTGAGACTTACAATCGATTGGTGGATTTTCGCTTCACGATTAAAACCAAATTTAGGGGCCATGTTCGAAGAATACGCAGTGACAATGGGAAGGAGTTTATCAATAAGTCTCTAAAAGCCTATTTTCGAGAAAATGGAATCTTGCATGAAAGATCTTGTGTAGACACCCCACAACAAAATGGAAGGGTAGAACGGAAAGATCGTCATATTTTGAATGCCGCGAGAGCCCTTAGATTTCAAGGATACTTACCTTTAAGATTTTGGGGTGAATGTCTGCTTGCAGCAGCATATCTTATTAATAGGACTCCTACAAAAATTCTCAATTTTAAAACTCTTTTCGAGATTTTATATGGCGTGAAGCCCAATTATGACCACATTAAAGTTTTCAGGTGTCTGTGTTATGCACACAATCATGAGGCCAATCAAGATAAGTTTGATGCTCATGCCATTAAATGTATTTTTTTGGGTTATCCATATAAGCAAAAGGGTTGGCGTGTGTATGATTTGGAATGAAGACGAACATTTACATCACGAGAGGTAACCTTCTATGAAAATATTTTCCCATTTGGTGAGAGCCCACAAAGTGCGGTGGATCAAGCTAAGGGAGAGGATCCGCAAAGGTCAACAGATGGACTCCTGTCAAATAATTTGGGGCATGGTGCGCACGTTTTTGCTGACCTTGATAATGGGCTAGTTTCAGATAGCCCGATTAATTTGCAGAGTGAGGAGGTCCTTGATGGATAGGCACGTGAATCATTACAAACGGGCCCAATTAACCTATGTGGACCTGAACAACCTAATGCAGCACAGCCCAGTGAAGACACTAATGCTTCAGAAGAGAGAGATATAGTCAGCGCAAGTGATCTTGGACCCAGGCCTGCTAATGGTGAGCTACATGGTCAGAGACAGGGGGAGCCTACTGCACCTACGAGCAGTGCTTCAGAACGTCTACAACGGCCATGAAGGCCTCTCGCACATCTAAAAGACTACGTGTGTTCCACTATTAAAAACCCTTTCTCTTCACCGGCTCAATCGGCTCCTTCAGGTACGTCCTATCCATTAGAGCATTATCTTACTTATGACAAATTGTCTCCACAATATCATGCATTTCTTGCAGCCATCACATCACATAATGAGCCACAATATTATACTCAAGTAGTTCAAGACTCAAATTGGCGGGAAGTTATGGCAAGGGAAATATCCGCTCTGGAAGAGAATAATACATGGGAGTATGCCGTCTTACCGCCAGGGAAGAGAGCACTTGATTCCAAGTGGGTTTATAAAATTAAATATCATGCTCATGGGACCATTGAGCGATATAAGGCTCATTTTAGTTGTGCTTGGTAATGCACAGGTAGAGGGGGAGGATTTCCATGAGACATTTACTCCCGTAGCAAAAATGACTACTGTTCGATGTCTCTTATCTCTAGCAATTTCCAAAGGTTGGGAGCTCCACCAAATGGATGTGCATAACGCATTTTTGCATGGCGATCTTGATGAAGAAATTTACATAAGACCACCACTAGGTTTTCGGCCTCCTCGGCATGATCTTGTGTGCAAACTAAGGAAGTCATTATATGGGCTCCGCCAAGCACCCAGGTAATGGTTCTTTAAGCTCACATCCGCCCTACGGGATTATAGATTTCGCTAATCACCATTGGATCATTCTTTATTTGTATCATAATGGTGATCATTTTTTAGCCCTTCTTATGTATGTTGACAATCTTGTCTTGACAGGTAGCAGTCTAGTTCAATGCCAAACCTTTAAGTAATATTTGCATCAATGCTTCAAGCTCAAGGATATTGGGCCATCAAAATATTTTTTGGGGATTGAAGTGCCCCGCTCACTCTAATGTCTATTCCTGTGTCAACGTAAGTATGCATTGGACATTTTATCTGAAAGTGGGATGTTAGGTGCGAAACCTGCAGTTTTTCCTATGGCACAAAATCATAAGCTGACGACTGAGTCAGGATCTCCTATTACTGATCTATCCAAGTATAGACGTCTCGTTGGACGCCTCCTTTATCTTACTATTATGAGACTAGATCTTACATACTCAGTCCACATCTTGAGTTAATTCGTGCAGGACCCTCGCCAAGGTCATTGGAAGGCTACTATGCATCTGTTGTGTTACTTGAAGTCTTGTCCAGGGCAAAGTCTTCTTCTACCCATCAACAACTCACTTCATCTTCAAGCTTATTGTGATTCTGATTGGGCTAGTTGTCTAATGACGCGTGGCTCGGTCACGGGTTACTTACTTATGCTCACCCAGTGTCGGTTTCATGGAAGACTAAGAAACAAGCTATAATGTCATGTTCCTCTGCAGAAGCAGAATATCAAGCCATGGCCAATGCCACCAATGAAGTGATTTGGACAAAAAATCTCTTAAAGTTTCTTGGTGTTTCAGTGCCCCCTACGGATCTTTATTGTGATAATCAAGCAGCTCTTCACATAGCGAATAACCCTGTTTTTCATTAGCGCACGAAACACATTGAAGTTGACTGTCATTTTGTGTGTGAACGTATTATCTCTGGTGACATTTTTAGTAAAGCTCTAGGGCAATGCCAGTTTCATTATCTTTGGGGCAAGTTGGGCATTCTTAACCCTCATGCGCCAACTTGAGAGGGAGTATTAGGGAAAGATCCACTTTGACATATTTTTGTACCTATTGTGTTCTGTATTTTTGGTAGTTATTTAGATATAATCTTCTAGAATAACTTTGGCTTTCCTATTCTTGTAACTGTCTTGCCGTACAATTCATATATTTAAGCAATACAAGCAATGGTTGGGTGGGGGCCCAGACAAGAATTCTCACACAAATTACTTGGTTTTCTGATATGCTTTTGCTCATAGCTCTAACTCATGTCCCAAAATGTTTGATTGAGAGGTAACAATGAAAACAGCATAGAAATTGCATTTAATTCAATGGAGCAGATGATGGGTAATATGTTTAATTGGTTTTCACAATTGTTACAGAAATAGAATGGGTAAAATTTTGATGTGGAGGAGGATATGTTTAAGAAGACTCCTTTAGGGGAGTCCTGCGAAGAGGTTATAATAGAGATTTCACCAACTAGTCTTGAACTTATTGATCATATACCCTAACCCTCACTTGAGTTAGTCCCTACTCACTTCACTCATTCACCACCCTCCCTTTCCCTTGGGTACTCCTCAATAAAGCCCATGGATGATTATGTAATAATTAACCCCAATGAAGATTTGGGCTTTTTGATATTGAGAAAGAACAACATAAGGGGGCTGTAAATAAGTTTGATAGGTCCATAGGTAACTATAAAGGACATGCATAGGAGTATTGTTCTGATAAGCTTGCGTCATTATTCTATTGATTACTCCAAGGCAATTGATAAGTTAAAAAGGGCACTTTGCATTATTATTATGTTCATATTTATGTTCTATTAATGTACTTGTTGGAGATGCATGCATAAGCTTATGGTAAGTTCCTTCGAGCCCTGACTGTATTTAAATGCGAGGGCAACATCTTTAATAAGGTGGAGTGTCTGAGGCTCCATAAACCACCTAGTGATTCTTGATGGTTGATGAGGTAGTTTGGATACATTCAATATTCAACCTGGTATCATTGTTCTGTCCCTTATATATGTAATTTATATGGTGTCCTTTATTATTTTTGTCTTTTTTTAATCTTTAATGCTTCATTTCCCACAATGCAGACATTGTGTGATCTTGGTGCCCATGAGGGGAAGTCATGCTTCAAAATTTTTAAAAAAGAAAATTTTTTTGAAAAGCCCAAAAAGATGTTCTATTTTTTTGTGATTTTGGGAAATTGTGCTATCTTGAATGACTTTGACCCCTTGTGACTTATTATTTGGTTACATGTAAGTACTATGCTTAGACCTTAGTCTAAAGTGTGTCATTCAATTTAGTTCTATGCCCTCGTTTTTGCATCTAGTACTTACTTGTATATCACTATTATCTTTAAGATTTAAATCTTCCATGGTTGATCCTCCCACTTGCCTTTTCTTTTGTTTTCACTTTTATTTAGCAAACAAGAAGAGGAAAAGAATCAAAGACAAAGAACTCAAAAAAATAAAGATTCGGAATGACAACTATCCTTTTGAGACATGCACTACTGAGTGTTATTCTTTGAGTCAATATCACTACTGGCAAAGCTTGCTTCCTAAGTCAGTAATTCAATAAAGAAGTCAATTGGAGATTCAACCAAATCATGGTAAGTTCAATCCCTAGAGTGATGGTATACTTGTAGATCGTCTACCAAGATGGACTCACTATTTTGAAGGTCCGTGAGATGAATGCAAGGATACCATCCCTGGGGATCAAGAGTCTTAATCTATACATTGTACTTACATACAACGTAATATTTGTGTTGTAGGAGTGATGTGTTAGTTAAGAGTGTACAATTTTTCCTTGTATATGTATGTTTAAGCATTAGTTTCTGGTTGTTTTAGAGGTTAATGTAATTTAGGAATTCATTCAATTTGAGTTATATACAACTGTTGTAGATTAGTTTAAATTCAAATTTTCTAGTTCCAGTTTTAATTCAAGTTTTGTAGTTCAAATTTTAATTTTTGTCTACTGCGAAATTATTTCATTCAAAGTTTCCTTTTTTACTATTCCCTTGGGTTTGTAGTGGATGTTGAATTTTTATGATTGACCCTCGTTGAAGATTTAACAAATTTTCCTTTGGCTTCTAGCTATCATGATAACATCTTTCCTCTGTCGTGTCTCTTGATTAATTAGAATTTATTATTTCATTAGTAGTTGTAATAATTTTGTTGACAGTTGATATTTAGTTTACAGGTTTAATCATTTTTAAGTTTGGTTCAATTTCAGTTAGTTGAATGATGCTGCTTTGCCTATTTCTTTCTTCTAGCTTAATTAATCTGGGTTATTTTTCACTTCTAGTGGCCTAGATTCGAACCCACCACTGTGGATTCAACCCTCAAGTAGTACGGCTAACAACTGTATGCTTTCAGTATTTGTATACACCCTTCGGTGGATTGTAACAATTTCTTGGCACTATTATTGAGGATGGTGGTTTGGATTTAGGTCACTATTTTCCTTTTTTTTTTGTTTATCATGATTATTTCCTTTACTTCTATCAGTAGATAGAAGTTGCATAATTTTTGTTAGTAGAGTATAATCATGTCTTCCCGTTTTCTTATCCAAAAAAATTTAAAATTCATTAAAATCAAAATTTTTTTAAAAAAGGAGATGACCATTTTGCACTTCCCCTAACACGAGCATTAATTGTTCTTGAGGTATTTTAACCGGTTGAATAATCCTATTGTTCAATGTAGTCACTTCGTAGGGAAGTGAGAAATTTTGAGTGTGATTAATGAGGGGGTGAATAGTGAAACTCAAACTCTTTTAAAGTATTTTGGGTTTCATTCCAAAATTGTTGATGAAGCTATGGACATGCTTGAGTGGGTGGTTAGGGATACTTAGGAGTTCACATAGATTGCTTGTGCTTCTGCAACTCATGTGCCTTTCAGGCTAGATCTTTTCATGAAGAACAATTTGTGGCTCCTCGTTGTCCTCCTAGTCCTCAATGTGACCCTCCTACATGTGAGATTTGCTGTCCTTTTGATCATACCTCTAACTCATGTCCCAATATGTTCGATTGAGTGGTAAAAGTGATAATAGCATAGAAACTATATTTAATTCAATGGAGTAGATGATGAGTGATATGTTGAACTGATTTTCACAATTGGTTCAGAAATAGAATGAGAGATATTTAGATGAAGAGGAGCATAGGTTTGAGGAGACTTCTTTAGGGGATTCACGCCAAGAGGTTATACGGGAGGTGTCACTGACTAATCTTGAATTTATTGGTCCTGTACCCTAGCCCTCACTTGAGTTAATCCCTGTTCCCTTTACTTGTTCACTATCTTCCTCCTCCTACAAGTACTACTTGGTAAAGCCCATGGATGAATATGTGATAATCAACTCTAATGATGATTTGAGCCTTGTGGATATTGAGAAAGGATGACTTGAGGGGAGGGTCAACAAGTTTGATAGGTCCCCTACGTAATTACAGAGTGTGTAATCCTTCTCTTGATCCTTACTCCATTTACCTAGAGGACATGCCGAGGTGTATTGTTCTACAGAGCATCCCTTATTATTTTGTTGATTACTCGAAGGCATTTGATAAGCTAAGGAGCGCATATGCATTATTGTTGTGTTCATATTTATATTCTCTTACCTGCGCTTATTTGATATGCATGCATAGGCTTATGATATGCCCTTTTTCTCTAACCGCATCTGAGTAATGGGGTGGCATATTGAATAAGGGCAGTGTCTGATGCTCCATGAAACACTTAGTGGTCCCTGATGGGTTATGAGATAGCTCAGATACATTCAGTATCCAACCTAATATTACTGTCCTACCCTTGTATATAATGTATATGGTGTCCTTTTTTTTGCCTTTTATTTTTTTAATCCTTTATGCTCCCTTTTCTATAGTGCAGACATTGTTTGATCTTCTGGTGGGGAGGGGAATCCATGCTTCAAAATTTTTGGAAAAAAAAAGAGACAAATTTTCCAAAATTCGAAAAAGATTTTCTATTTTTGGGTGATTTTGGAGAATTATGCTATCTTGATTGACTTTGTTCCCTTATAACTTATTACTTGGATATATATAAGTATTATGTACATGATAGACCGCACTCCAATATGTGTCATTTAGTATGCCAGTTCTATCCTCATCATTCGACTATAACCTTAGTCCAAAGTCTAGTCATAATTTTAATATCACTCTTATCTTAGGGTTTTAGACTTCCATTCTTTTCTTTTGTTTCCACTCTTGTTCAGAAAAAAAAGATAAAAAGAATCAAAGATTAAAAAAATCAAATAAATTAAGATCGGGAATGGCAAGTATCTCCTTGAGGTATAGGCTACTGAGTGCTATACTTTGAGGCAATATTACTACTGCAAAGGTTAATAAAGTAGTTAAGTGGTGATTGAGTTAAACCTTGGTAAGTTTAATTCCCATGGTGAGGGTACACTTACACATCGCGCAATAGGATGGACTCACTACTTTGATTGTCTATGAGATGCAAAGGTTGTGCATTGATGTTATCGTTAGGGATCAGAAGTGTTTTTATGTAGATTGTGATTACATACAATCTAATATTTGGTTTGTAGGGGTGATTTATCGGTCAACTGTGTGCCATTTTCACTTATACATATATTTGAGAATATTTGAAAATGTTCTAAAAGATTTTCTATTTTTCTCTTCCGTTTGTCCTTTTCTCGTCTTCTTAAAAGATTTGTTGGTATATCTTCCAAAAACCTTCATGAGACCACACTCGTCCACTAAGGGGAACCTAGGGTTTTAAGAGCCTATTGCACATACTACGTGCAACCGTGATTCCTACGAAAGTAAGGTATATTTTCTTTTCTTTTATTTTACTTGAAAATGAGCAAAATCTTGATGTGGAGTATTTATTTGGGCACCAAAAATGTCCATTTAAGTATCTCTAATCACTTACTTTTTACTTGTAATAGAAATTAGTTTTGGGTTTCATTTGTTTTTTTGGATTTTGTAAAAAATGATCGTTTGATAAAATAATTGTCGCAAAGTTATGATCTGATGTAACAATTGAGTTGTTGGACCATTTCACCTTAGCCCATTATCATGTATTGACCCCACCCACTCTATCCCGAGCCTACGGCCCAGCCTTGATCTCCTTTTGAGCCAACAGAAAATAAAGAAAAGCAGCAGTCACATGTGTTCAGCCCATTGTGTACAAAATCAGCGGCCAGCCTAGTGGGAGAAGTAAGTACAAATTAAAACAAAAAAAAAGAAGAGGAAAAGGTGGGCCAGAAACAAGGGCCTATTGTTTCTCCGTGGTCAAACCTCCCTGATACTCGACGTTCCTAATTTTCCGATGCCGGACTTTATATAGAACAAAGTCACAATGCAAATTACGGTCGCCTAAGGTGCACGTAGTTCACATAATCACGTAAGCACATTATCAAATAAATAGTCAGGTGAATCATTAATTAGATAGTTAAGCACATCTACACATAAGCCTCATAGGTCTCAGGTTTCTTGCTCTGATACCATTTATGTAATGCCCTTGTCTTACGAGGCAGGCGCATCACCACCTTGTATGTCCACTTGGGAACACCCACAAGGCTATCTAAATTTTATAACCTCAATTGACCTATTTGGTAGAAGAGTGCGGCAGAAGCTCATAACAAAATCTAACTAAAATTGGACATAGTAATTCTAAAATATGCATTTTATACATACACCATATCCGCAACAATCTTACACATGTGCATACAAAATACCTCCATAGTTATATTTGTTAAATACAACCTCTTACATAAACACATAACAAGGTCTGTATTCCTAGCTTGGTTCTCCAAAAAGGTAATTAATAAATATGTAGCCTTCTTAATGCTCCTCTGATGCCCTTTATCTCTCAAAATCCTGAAAAATGGAGAGGTCATGAGCCTCCTGAACCTAGTAAAAAACCTTCCCTTCCTATCGCTACACTTTACATAATATTCGGCTAGCACATAATCAGATAATACAAACAAACAAATCTAGCTAAGACCCAAGGGAGAATATATACAATTGCAATTATTTTTTGACACATTAGCACGTGGATTTCTCATTCACATCATGTAGGTACCTAAGCGTCCAAAAGCAAACAAGTTAAATGCACAATTTTAATAGATGAATCCCTAGTTTAACTTAGTCATACATGTCCCATACTACATATGATTTAGAGACCCTTATTTCCACCTAGGTCCCTAAACAAACTCCACAGTAAGTTTATTCACTAAATTGACCATAGTTGTCTCATATTAACCATATCTCTTTGGCTCTTTGAACTCTCTCAAGTTTGAAGAAAGCGAAAATCTACTAAGTTCAACTAATAATGCGACTATAACCACAATTCACACATAAAAAAGCATATTTCTTATAAACTTTCATGTTGCATTATAGTCACATGACATATATTTCTTATAAAGTTTTATATGGTCATTATCGTCACATAATATATTTCTTTAGACATACTTGTCACATGCACACATGCTTAGAAGCAATGACATTCTCCTAAATATAATTAAGGTAATACCATTTCCAAGTCTAAATTCAAATTCATAACGTATCAACATAGTTTTATACTAGCAAAGTTCTTTAAAATAGGAAAATCAACTCTTAATCAATGAAAATTACCATCAAAAAACACAAGGGTTGATAACACATCCTAGTGGAACAGACAAAGCCCACTCAAGGTAGTTACCGAGGACCCGGCGCTTAAGATTACATAGATGTGCTCAAATCAAAATTGTGGATTCACATTCACATTCTGTCCAACTATGCCGAGCCCACCCTAATCCAAAGCAAACTGAGAAATTATTGGCAAATCTAGTAGAGCCCATTCAAGGTACCAACCGATGACCAAAAAACAAGCAAACACAAAGACGACTGCTTCGATGGATATAACTCTACAACGGAACACATAACCACTAGCCCAAGGCAAGGAATGAACTTCATTCCCCTTAAACTTAAGTTAGATCTATTGTATCTTAGACTTTCACAAATTTTGATTCCAAAGAAGCTTATAGTCATATATTTTCATAAGTCACCTCATCATAAAACACGAATGTTCAAATCAAGGGACTCATAAAGTTTTAGTATTATAAGTTATCTAGTTGAAGTATATAATATTTTCAATTAAGCTATGGTTTTCATTCCTTCATAATAGACCACTAATCAATCTTTTCAACATTAAGTGCATAAATCATCCATGCTTCACCAAAACTGCATAATTAACTTGCAATTTTCATTAATAAAAATCTACTCACCTAAAACTTATGAAAAATTACAAGAATGACTGAAATAATATCAGAAACGAATTGTATGAATTTCAAAAATTTTTGATTGTCCTATAATTCACAAAAATTCAAATAGGGTGCAAAACATAGTAAAATCCGAAAATAAAAATGATGTGCCATTGTATTTTCTTTTGTAACTAATTTCAATCTATAACCTCTTATCGCATGCAGTGATGTTATAATTCCAAGCCTTAAATACTAGCAAAAACTAATTTAACATGATTATTCAACAATCGTCTGAATAAGATAGGTTTACTTAAAAATTTGTAACTCATGTTATACACAGCCAAATTCACGAACAATTTTTAACAAGGTTAAAAATATTCCGCGTAACATACAGTAGAATTTTCAGAATTTTTCTCCAACAAACAATTCACGGAAAATCAAACAGTTCAGAAAATGAAGAAATTTTCGAAGATAATTGGAAAAGCTTTATGATGCTTGTTTTTTTTAACCAATTTCATAGAGTTTTATCATATAAAGCATGACAACTTCACATTACAAATTAAAATTATCAATGGGCAAAGTTCACTCAAACATATACATAATCTAAGAATCACAAACATACAAATTTTTAGGATGAGTTTTTAAGAGTTGAAATTAGGTTTCTAATCTTTTAAATCAAAGCAAAATTATGATTTTCATGCATAAACTTTTAAATTATAATGTGTTACCCTAACCATTTTAAGATTAAAGAGAGTAGTTAAGAATTATTCACCCAGATACCCAATTTCTTACTTTTTTCTTTTTCTTGCTCCTTGAGAGCTTCACCTTTTCTTTGTTTTTTTTTTTTAAATTTTGGTGGTTGGGTGCGTAATATTTTTTGTGTGTGTGGGGGGGTGGGGAGTGGATACTATGTTGACATTTATGCTCTCAATTAGTGTAAGGTTTTAATTAGATAACCTTGAGGTTAAATCAAAAAGTGTTTAATTGCACAAAGGGCGAGGTTAAATTAGCATAATACTATCCTTATCTTGCAACTACTCTGTTTCCTTTTTTTTTTTTGGCTTTACCATTAAGAATTTGACTTTCGAATATCCTCAAACAACTTTTTGTAACACACTAATTGTATTTTGGGTATTTAGTAATAACTTTAATAATATTACGACCACTTAACCAAAAATTAGGTCCCAAAATAAAATGTCCACCCACAATGATAAATTGTAAGTTGACACATAAAATGCAAGGTAGTAGCTAGAAATTCGAAGTGTTATATCCGTCCTCCTTTAAAACATTTTATCCTCGAAACTTGATGTACCTAATTTTCCGATGTCATAGTTATATGGAACAAAATCACACATTATTCTCATAATCACAGAAGCACATCATCAAACAAATAGTGAGGTTCATCATCAAACAAATAGTTAAGCACATGTGCACACAAGCACTATAGATCTTAGGTTTATTTCTCTAATACCACTTCTATAATGCCTCCACATTATGATGCAGGCACGTCCCCTCCGTGTTTGTCCATCTTGCAATAGCCATAATAGTTTCTAATCTATTTAACCGTAATTAACGTATTAGTACGCGAGTGTGGTAGAAGCTCGATCATAACAAAATCTAACTAAAGTTGGATAGGTTCATTCTAAAGCATGCAGTTTATACATACTTATGTCATATCCACAACAGTCTTACACATATGCTACAAAATACCTCCATTCTTGTATTTACTAAACATAATCCCTTACATAAACGCATAACAAAGCCTGCATTTCTAACTTGATTCTTGAAAAAGTCAATTAATAGGTAGCTAGCTTTCTTAATGCTCTGGTGGTCCCCTTTAACTTCTAAAGTCCTGAAAAATGGTGAGGTTATGAGCCTTTTGAGTCCAACAAATTACCCTTATCTTCGCTGTCATTATACCACTCACATTATCTGGTCAGCACATAATCACATGATGCAATCAAATAGCCCCACCTAAAACATGCACTACAAAAACAAGATCATATAGCAATGTAATCAGCGATGAAAAAAGCCCACTTAGCAATGAAATTGCAACATCAGGGATGAATTTGATGACGAAAGAGCAGAGTCATTGATCTTCTTGTCGCTAAGGACTTACGATGGAAAAGGACAATTTGGTTGCTAAATTGCGATGAAAATGGCAACGGACGCTAGAGTCATGGCTTGGGAGAAGGGCATGCAACACAGTGATGGATTGCAATTTCATGGCCATGAGCTAGCAATTAGCAAAGAAATTCCTGTTCACTACATGGTGACAAACAACCAAATTCATCGCTGATTTGCTTATTTAAAAAAATTAAGTTGGTGAAGATGGATTCTCCGTTGCCTTTCTGGCGCTATATTTTATATTTTTTAATAAAATCCTTGTTTTGTAAACTTCCCTTAGTACAATATATTCAATTCCCTGCAGACAATTACAAAGAGGATTTTTAACCAATTTGAAACCAATGCATCCTTCGAAAAGTGTTCTCAACAATTCCCAAACCACATACAAATCAAATATCCAATGCAAACCAAATAGTTTTCAAGTTTTTCATCATATCTCAAGTCACAAGTTTGAAGAAAGAGTTCATAAAAAGGTGGTTTACTTAACAACACTGAGAGACTATTGTGCTCAATCAAATGCACATACGCATGGAATAGGGAAGGGAGAACGGAACAACTCAAGAATCAATCTCCAAGGGTAGCATAATCATATTCTGCATCCTCATTCTCACCGTCATCCTTATTTTGTAGTTTATCATTTTGTGGAGGATTAATAAATTGTTGTTGCGATCTCGAGCCAGTAGTTTGTTGCATTTAGAATAATGCTTGAATTTGTTGATTAATACTCATAATTTGTTGGCTCAATCGCGTTTGCTCCCGTAACATTTCCTCCTTAAGTTCCCTGTTGCTTCGGCTTAGCATTTGGTTACATTCCTCTAATTGCTTATATTTTCTATGAGCATACAATAATTTTCTTCTTACGAAGTGAGCTCGCCCCCACATTGGTTACCATTCCCCTTTAATCATTCAACGCCTCTTGTGATGATACATAACCTATACCTGCTAAAAAAATTTATGTGAAGTACGCATTAGTAACAATAACTAAACTTATCCCAAGGTTACATTGTGCTCAAATTTAGTATCAGTGACTCAAGCATAGTGTTAAAATTAATTACACTAGCTCGTTGAGAAGGATTGAAATTACAGGAAGCCCTAATGTTGAAGGCATCGTCTTTAATGCCGTAAATATGGTCTTTTTTATTCATATAGGCTTTCATGGACAACTCATTTGGATTTGGAAATTAGTGAGATGGATCTTGAGAATTGCTATCTAAAGACTCGTGAGAATTGATTATATTTGAAACTCTTGTTCAAAGGATTCATGCTATATTATAACATTTGTAAAAAATCAAATATATTATACTTACTGAGATTATATGAATTTAGTTTGAACCACTAATTAAGTCTGAAGACTAGCTTACATACATGTTTTGTGGTTTCTTATCAAACCAAGGTCCAACTTCTTTGCCATGGAGTCTGTGAGTGTGAGTGAACAGCTCAGCAATTATGAGATCCATCCCAAGTTATTCCCTCTACATGACAAACAAATGTAGAAAACACATGAAGCACCACCCTCAAACAAATAAGTAAAAAAAAGTCGTAAGAGGTAAAGTTAGTTACCAAACCTATGCTCATGCATAGGGATTGAACCATGTGTATGGAGAGATAATCCAACATTTGTGGATCACCAAGCTATTTTTTTGGGCTTTTGTACATAGTTTTGTGTATGCTTCATTAGCCTAATATTGTTTGAGTGTTTCCCAATGAGCGTTATGGAGCCATATAGGCTACTAGTTATATTTCCTTACATTACCAAGGAAATCCCTCAAACGTACATTTCCTCTTTTTTTAGAATTTCTCCTAATTTGGGCATCATAGGTCCCAAGTGACATACTTCTGCAATTTAAAAGGCAATAAACACATTAAAGTATGCCATAATAATAAATTAGGTGCACATAAACTGTTTAATATGCAATCATTTTAGTTACTTTGAACTCTCTATAAACAATAACTCGTGAACACATTTGGGCACTTTATACCAAGTAGGCCAAGCTCTATCATATTTGATTTGGAAGATCAAAGAAATCCTTGCAACAACAACATCATTTGCGAGAAACCTATTTTAACAAAAGACATCACATTAACACCACATGGCCTAAAATCATTCGAGTTAGAAATATGCAGCTCCATTCATTATACCAAGTTACCATCTAACGCAATATATGTCTTGGTTGGACTACTTTCATGACTGGATTGTGGTTCGAATGTTATACCTAACCTATTGACATGTTAAAGTTTGGTTTGGGATTTATGTATTGGACTGAGGGAGGGACCCCATAGGAGCTATCCTAAATTGATTAGGGATTGAGATTGTCCCTAAAACACTTGGAGTGTAAGCACTCATGGTCTCTCTTATAGAAAATGTACCATAAGGTATCTGGGGAGGTTGATCAATATCCATAGCACCAGAATTTGCACTAGAGCTCCCATAGCCAAGCCCTCTTCCTTGATCTCGAGTAGAGGACTTACCTGGATAATGATTAGAATCCATTCCTGAAATACTTGATAATAAATACAAGTACAAATAATGACTGTGCATATCAATAGTTTATTCAGACAATATAATAGGTAGAGAATACCAGGTTTGGCAATTAATACATAATGATAGTAAATTAATAACCAAGTGTTATAAAACTAGATAATGTATTACATAAAAATTTCTAAGCATCTAATTTTCTGCATCATCTTCATGATCATCATCCCCATCCTCATCATCGCCGTCGTCATCGTTATTGCCATCGCCATCGTCATCATATAAATTCACATCATCCTCTACTTCATATGTTTCATCCCTATTGTGCCACTTAGCCTCTTCATCACCATCGTCCTCTTCTTCCTCATTTATATAATCATTTACTTGAATAAACGGGAAACCTATATCATTGTTAACCTAATCATTAGGGTTTTTTAATCAACTAATGATGTTGAGATGGCATCATTTATAGGTTTCACGAGTGTTGTCATGCCTAATTTTTAGTAAGAAATAGGTAGAGTTTTTACTTATCCACTCTAGTCCTTGGTTTGGTTGGTATAATAGCAAGCCAATTCACTTTGTCCCTTAACTGATCTAGATATGGTCTAAAGTACACTTATGATCCAATGTTTGGAAAGATGAATGGATCGTACTTTCTATAACTCCTTCTAGGATGAACCTCAACAAGTTTACTTAGCTTATGAGATTGTGTCTCATGATTCCATATGGGATCGAACCACTCACAACTGAATAGCACACATCTTTTAAGTGGTTCACTTAGGTACTCAATTTTGATAATATCTTTTATTATGCTGCTATAATCATTTTCAATGTCACCTTCTTAAGTCCTACACATACCAGCACCACAATTATATGTTTTCTTCCTAATATTATGAGCTTCTATGTGGAATTTGAATTCATTAACTCTATGCGTTACCCACATTGACATAGTGCATCAATTTTGTGTCGAAGTGTTCATTTAGGAATAGTTAAACTACTTACCTTTTTACTAGACCAATCTGCAAATTGCACTTCAATGATGATGTCAACATTAACATCTCTAGCATTGGGATGTATAGTTCATACTTTTTCTATGAAAATTCTACCATATTTTAACAAATAGGAACTAAACTGGTGTTTTTAATGATAAACTCAATTGAAATTTATAATGGGTTAGGTAGCACTCACACAAATATAAGGTTTAACTTTATCATAATTTTATAACATGTAAAATGAGTAGCAATATATTTAGCATCTGTGAGATACCTTGATCTTTCCTTCCCTATAGTGGTCTCTTATGGTTCAAACACAGACACAGTTGGGAAATGCTTATTATGTTTATCGTCATCCTCATTTTTCTGATATCTAGTTTGCATGGAGGACACACTAGAGCTAAAATAATAGGAGGCAATGAATGCCCTTTCAGCTTCTAGGTAAGCTTTTATAATTGAACCTTCAAGATATGCTTGTTATTTGATCTTTTTCTTCAATTACCTGAAGTGTCTAACCAAGTCATATTCAATAATGTTAGTAAGTGATTTCATAGTCTAGTTTCGTAAATCCATTTCCATCAAATGAAATCTATTTTACCTCTCAAATGGATACATCCATCAATATTGCAAAGGACCACCAAGTTGTGCCTCTTTTGCCAAATGCACTGGCAAGTGCTCTATTACATTGAAAAAGCTTGAAGGAAATATAGTCTCAACTTAGAGAACATAATGAGAATGTTCTGATGCATTTTCTCAAGCACATCATCTAACAGTGTTGTGGAGCACAAGTTTTTTAGACATGTTAATAACGTCGATCCTTAGACTTTCACAAATTTTGTCTCCAAAGAGTCTTATGATAATATATTTTCACAAGTAACCTTATCCCAGCATACAAATACTCAAATCAAGGGACTAACAAAGTTTTGGTATTCTAAGTTGTTTTTTTGAAGTATGTAATATTTTCAATTAAGCTACCATTTTCATTCCTTCATAACAGTCCACCTATTAGACTTTTCAACATTAAATAAACAAATAATTCATAATTTATCAAAACTATATAATTCACTTACACTTTTCATGAATAAGGATCGACTCACCCAAAACTTTCAAAAACTTACCTAAAATTATCAAGTAATATCAGTAACCAAATGTATGAATTTCAAAATGTTTTAATTATCGAGTAATTCACAAAAATTCAGATAGTGTGCGAAAGCCTAGTAAAAATTCAAACATAAAAATGATGTGCCATCATATTTGTTTTATAGCTAATTTCAAGCTGCAACCTCTTATTACATGCAGTGATGCAATAATTTCAGCCTACGAACAGCAACACAAACTAATTTAATATGATTATTCAATAATCTTCTAAACAGGATAGATTTCATTAAAAATTTAAAGTTCCACATTTCACGAAAGCTTACAGAAACTTAAGAATATTGTATATAACCTACAGAAAAATTTTCAAAATTTGTCCCCTACTAAATAATTCACAGAAAATCAAACAATGCAGAAAATAAAGAAATTTCTAAAGATAATTTGTAAAAGCATTCTCATGCTTGCTTCGTATCATGAAATTTTCATCATATAAAGCACAAAAATTCACATTACAACTTAAAATTATCGATCATCTCATATATGAGCAAAATTCACTGAAACATACACATAATCTAAGAATCACAAATATACAAATTTTTACTATGAGTTTCTAAGAGTTGAAATTAGGTTTTGAATCTTTGAAACCTAAATTATAATTTTTATGCAAACACTTTTCAATTTTTATGTCTTACCCTAACCATTTTTAGATTAAAGGGAACAGTAAGGATTGCTCACCTAAACACATAATTTCTTACTTTCTCCTTTTCTTGTTCATTGAAAGCTTCACCCTTTCTTTCTTTCTTTCTTTTTTTTTTTTTTTTTTAAGGCGAGGGTGGATGCATACAATTTTGGGGGAGGGGGACTAAATGTTGTTTTGACATTTATAATCTCAATAAATCAAAGGGTTAAATTAGATAGGTTGCGGTTAAATCGAAGAAGGTTTGCCTGGATAAGGATAAAGTTAAATTAACTTAACATCATCCTTTCCTTGGAAACTATTCTTTTTTATTTTTACTTCTCCATTAAGAATTTGACTTTCTAACATCCTCTAGTATCTTTCTTCAACACACTAATTATATTTTGGGTATTTAGTCGTAATTTTAATAATATTATGGCCACTTAACCATAAATTAGGTCCCAAAATAAAATATCTAATCAAAAAGGCAAATCACGTGTTAACACATGAAACACAAGTAAGTAGCTAAAAATTCCAAGCGTCATATCCTTCCTCACTTAAAAGTCTTGTCCACGTATCTTGACAAACCTAATTTTCCGATGTTATACTTTATACGAAACAAAATCATAATGAAAATTAAGGTTGCCTAATACACAGGTTGTTCACATAATCATATAAGTAGATCAACAAACAAATAGTTAAGCGCATCATCAAGCAAACAATCAAGCACATAAGCACACAAACCTCATAAGCCTTAGGTTTATTGATCTAATACAACTTCTTTAATGCCCCCACCTTACAAGGTAGGTGCGTTACCACCGTGTATGCCTAGTAGAGAACACCTACAAGGTTCTCTAAAATGCTTAATCTTAATTAACCTAGTAGTAGGGAAGTGCAGAGAAGCACATAATGAAATATAACTAAGGTTGGGTAAGGTAATAATGAAACATGCTTTCTATGCATACTAAAACCATATCCACAAGCACATAATGAAATATAACTAAGGTTGGGTAAGGTAATAATGAAACATACATTCTATGCATACTAAAACCATATCCACAATAATCTTACACATGTGCATGTAAAATACCTGCATACTTGTATTTAGTAAACGTAATCCCTTTCATAAACACATAATAAGGCATGCAGTCCCTGCTTGGTTCTCCTATGGGGTAATTAACAAGTTGTTAGCATTTTGAACGCTCCTGTCGTACCCTTTAAATTACAAAACATGAAAAATGGTGAGGTCATGAGTTCCCTAAGTCCAGGGAATAACCCTTACCTTCCCTATTGTTGTACTTTGCATGTTACCCCCTTGGCACATAGTCATAAAATACATTAAAACAGCCCTACCTAAGACATAGGGGAGAATATATACGAGTGCAAATTTTTTTTAAATATTAGTACATCAAAGTCATATTCATGTCACTCACATACTTAACCATCTAGACGCAAACAAATCAAACGTGCAATTTCATAAGATGAACTTCTATAATAACTCAGCCATATGCACCTATATTAGCTACAATTCAGGGACCTTTGTTTGCACTTAGGTCACTAAACAAACTACTGCATTAATATATCTACTGAGCTAACTGTGGTTGCCCTATATCAACCATGTCTCTTGGGCTATGTGATCTTTCTTAACTCCAAAACAAAGCAAAGCGTGCTAAGTTGACTAACAATGTGATTATAGCCATAACTCTGACATACGAAAGAAATTTTATAATTAACTTTCACGTATTTGTTATAATCACATAACTTATATTTCTCATATAGTTGACATGCTTATTATTATCATATAATGTGTTTCTATAGACATACTTATTACCTACACACATATTTAGAAGCAATCACAATCTCATAAATAATAAGGTAAGACCAAATCCAAGTCCCAAGCTAAATTCCTAACGTATCACATAATCTTGTCCTAGCGAAGTCCTTTAGTTTAAGGAAATCCACTCATAGCCTACGCAGAGAACTATCACAAAACAAAATGGTCACAAATACATCGTAGTGGATCGAGCGAAGTTAACTTATGGTAACAACCAGGGACCCAACACTCTATAGTGCATAGATGTTCTCAAATCACAAACTATGAAGTCACAATCACATGCTGGCATGCCGAGCCGAGCTCACTCAAGGTACCAACCAGGGACCCCACATAGATGGAAATAACACAAACTAAGGAGTCAGTTGGCGGACCGAGGAGAGCCTATTTAAGGTTCGAACCAATTAGCCACACAGGTTCAAACACAAGGACAACTACTTCAATGCCCATAGCTATAGAACGTAACACATAGGCAATAGTCCAAGGTAAGACGTGAACTTCATTCCCCTCAAATTTAACTTAGATATGCTTTCTCTTAGTGTTCACAAATTTTAATTCAAAAGAGGCTTTCTACTCATATATCTTCACAAGTCACTTGATCATAACATATAAGTACTCAAGTCAAGGGGCTAATAAAGGTTTAGTATTCCAAGTTAGTTTCTTGAAATATATAATATTTTTTTTATTATTCTACTATTTTCATTCCTTCATTACAAGTCTTCCAATCAGACTTTTCAATGTTAAGTAGACAAATCATCCATAATTCGCCAAAACTATATAATTTACCTTTAATTCCTATGAGTAAGGATCCACTGACTTAAAATCTATAAAAAATTACATAAGATTATCAAATTATATTAGAAGCTAACTGCTTGAATTTCATAATTTTTTCACTACCAAGTAATTCACAAAAATTAGTATAGTGTGCAAAAACCTAGTAAAAATCCAAAAATAAAGAGGATGTTCCATTATATTTGTTTTTATAACTAATTTAGGGCTATAACCTCTCACTACATGTCATGACGTTATAATTCCAACCCTCAAACAGCAACACAATCTAATCTAATATGATTATTCGGCAATCTTCTAAACAGAATAGATTTATTTAAAAATTTATAACTTTTGGTATATATATCCAAAATTCAGGAAAATTTACAGGAAGCTTAAACATATTCTATTTAACCTATAGGACAATGTTCTAAATTTTTCTCCAACTACATAACTCATAGAAAATTAAACAGTGCAAAAAAATAAAGAAATCTCTCAACACAATGTCTAAGAGCTTTATTATGCATGTTTTCTTATCCAATTTCATGAAGTTTTCATCAAATAAAGCACAAAAAATTCACATTACAACTTAAAATGATTGATCATATATGAGCAAAGTTCACTCAAACATGTTCATAATCTCAAATCACAAACATAAAAAATTTTAAGTTGAGTTTCTAAGAGTATAAATTAGGCCTCTAATCCTTCATATTAAACATAAATTATCATTTTTATGCATAAAATTTTTAATTTTTATATCATACCCTAACCATTTTTAGGTTAAAGAGAACAATTAAGAATTTACTCGCCTAAACACCCAATTTCTTGCCTTCTCCTTTTCCTTGCTTCACTTTTTTTTGGGGGGCGGCTCGATGCATATGATTGGGGGCCGGGTGATTGAATGCTATTTTGATATTTATGCTCTCAATTAATCAGGGTTTAACTAGATAACGTTTAGATTAAATCAAAAAGGTTTTAATTGAATAAGGATGAGGTTAAATCAACATAATACAATCCTTATCTTGGCAACTTTTTCTTTTTTCTTTTTTTTTTTTTGCTTCACCACTAAAAATTTGAGTTCCTAATATTCTCAAGCATAGTTTTTAGCACACTAATTGTATTTTGGGTATTTAGTACTAATTTTAATGGTGTTATGGCCACTTAAACATAAATTGGGTCCCAAAAATAAAATGTCCAGCCACAAAGACAAATTGCACATTGACACTTAAACTGCAAGTTAATAGCTCAAAATTCAGAGTGTCACATCCTTTCTCCTCTAAAAAGTTTCACGCTCTAAACTTGACATTGCTAATTTTTCTGATTTCAAAATTTATATGAAATAAAATTAGATACTAATCAAGATTGCCTAAGACACACATTGCTCACATAATCACATAATTAGATCAACAAACAAATAGTCAGGTGTGTCATCAGACTAGTAGCGAAGCACATATACAATCTCAGATTTATTGCTCTGATGCCAATTCTTTGACACCCTAGTTTGACGATGCAAGCGAGTCACCAGTGTGAATGTTTAGCTGGGAACACCCACTATGCCTTTTAAACTCCTTAACCTTAATTATCATACTTGTAGGTGAGCAGTGTACAAATTCACAACAAAATCTAACTAAAGTTGGACTGGGTAATTCTAAAGCATGCATTTTACACATACTTAAACCATGTCCACAACAATCTTACACATTTGTAAACAAAATACCTCCATACTTGTATTTACTAAACACAATCTCTTACATTAACACATAACAAGGCCTACATTGCTAGCTTTGTTCTCTAAAAAGCTAATTAGTTGGTAGCTAGCCTTCTTAATTCCGTGGTGCCCTTTAGATTCCACAAACATAAAAATGGTGAGGTTATGAGCTGTCCGAGCCTAGTAAATAACCCTTTCCTTCCTATTGCTATACTTAGTTTGCACATCACCCGTTTACCACATAATCACAAAATACAACGAAGCAACCCTACCTAAAGCATAAGGGAGAACATATATGAGGGAAAATAATTCTGACACACTAATACATGGAAGTCTCATTCATGTCATTTGCATACTTAAGCGTCTACAGGCAATTACAAGTCAATTGTGCAATTTCATAAAACGAACTTCTAGACTAACTCAACTATGCCTACCCATACCGGATGTGATTCAGGGACCTGCGTTTGCACTTAGATTTCTAAACAAAATGTTCAATCAGTTTACTCACTAAGCTAACCATGGTTATCCCATACAACCTTGCATGTTGTGCTCTTTCCACTCTCTCAAGGCCAAAGCTTACTAAGTTCAACTAATAGTGTCACTATAACTACAATTTTACACTACAAAAGCATATTTCTTGTAATCTTCCACATGTTCATTATAATCACATAGCATATATTCTTATAAATTTTGAAATGCACATTATAGTCAAATAATGCATTTCTTCAAACATACTTATTCCGTACGCACATGCTTAGAAGCAATCACAATCTAACAAATATCATTAAGATAATACCAAATCCAAATGTGTAATGTATCACATAATCTTATACTAGCAACGTTCTTTAACTTAAGGAAATCTACTTATGACCCACAGAGGTCTAAGCACAAGGACGACTATTTCGATGGCCATAGTTCTAGAACATAACACAGAAGCAATAGTCCAAGGTAAAAGATGAACATCATTCCCCTTAAACTTAGATATAATTTATCTTAGACTTTCACAAATTTTGATTCGAAAGAGGCTTATAGTCATATATGTTCACAAGCCACCTCATCACAAAATGCAAATACTAAAATTAAGGGGCTAACAAATTAAAGCTTTAGTGTTCTAAGTTGTATATAGTATTTTTGATTAAGTTGTTGTTTCCATTCCTTCATCACAGGTCACCTAATCAAACTTTTCAACATTAAATAGACAAACAATCAATATTCACCAAAGCTGCATTATTCAGTTGCAATTCTCATGAATAAGGACCCACTCACCTAGAACCTACAAAAAAATTACTTAAAATTTATCAAATTATATCCCCAACCAATTGTAAGAATTTTAAAAATTTTCGACTTGCAGTAATGCATGAAAATTTGGATAGCATGGAAAAATCTAGCAAAAATCCAAAAATATAAATGATGTGTCATCATATTTGTTTTTATGACTAATTTTAACCTCTTATTAAAAGCAGTGATGTTATAATTACAACCCTCAAAAAGTAACACAAACCAATTTAAGATGATTATTCAACAATATTCTGAATAGGATAGATTTGCTTAAAAGTTTGTAACTTGTGCTATACACATCCAAAATTCTAGAAAATTTGCATCAAGCTTAAATATATCTATTTAACCTACAATAAAATGCTTGGAATTTTTCTTCAACTAACTAACTTGCAGAAAATTAAATAGTACAGAAAATAAGAAAAATCAAAAACAATTTGTAAGAGCTTTATCAAGCTTATTTTCTTAACTAATTTCATGGAGTTTTCTTCATAAAGCATGAAAAATTCAGGTTGTAACTTAAAATGATCAGTAATATTTGAGCAAAGTTCACTCAGACATATACATAATCTACGAATGACACACATACTAAGAGTTTCTAAGAGTCCAAATTAGTTTCTAATCCTTCAAATCAAACCTAAATTATCGTTTTTATGCATAAACCTTCTGATTTTTATGTCTTAATGTAACCATTTTTAGATTGAAGAGAATAGTAAGAATTACTCATCTAAATACCCAATTTCGTGATTTCTCCTTTTTGTTGCTCCTTGAAAGCTCCACCCTTTCCTTTTTTTTGCTGTTGGCCGGAGGCATAAATTTTGGGGGAAGGGGGTGAATGCTATTTTGACATTTATGCTCTCAATAAATCAAATGGTTTAGCTAGATGATGTTAAGATTAAATCCACAAAAATTTAATTGACTAAGGATGAGGTGAAATCAATATACTTTAATCTTTATCTTGCCAACTATTCTTTTCCTTTTCCTTTTTTTTGCTTCACCATCAAGAATTTGACTTTTTGATATCCTCAAGTGTCTTTTTTTATACACTAATTGTATTTTGGATATTTAGTAGCAATTTGAATAATGCTTGGCCCCTTAACCATGACTTGGGTCGCAAAATAAAATATCTAATCATAAAGAAAAATCACACATTGGTACATAAAACCCAAGTTAATAGCTAAAGATTCGAGGTGTCATAGATCCTTCCTCCCTTGAAAGTTTTGTCCTTAAAACTTGACATACCTAATTTTCCGATGTCAGACTTTATATGGAGCAAAATCACAATGCAAATCATGGTTTCCTAATACACACGTTGTCATAATCACTTAAGCAGATCAATAAGCAAACAGGCAGGTGCCTCATCAAACAAATAGTCAAGCACTTGTGCACACAAGCCTATAGGTCCAGGCTTATTGCTCTGATACCATTTCTTTAATGCCCTTGCCTTATGAGGCAGACACATCACAGTCGTGTATGTCTAGCTGGGAACACCCACAAAGCTCTCTAAACTCCTCAACCTTAATTACCCCATTAGTAGTCGAGTGTGGTAGAAGCTCATAATGAAGTCTAACTAAAGTTGGACATGATAATTTTAAAATAGGCATTTTATATACTAGTTTTTAAACCATGCATTGCATGAACAGTATTTCCAATGTATTGATTAACATTCTCTATCATATTTGTTGATGATTAATTATAATAGTGTAACTTTCAGAGTTCATAATAATATTATATGTATTGCTTTATTTGGCATCAAGAGACCTTTAATAATGCTTTATTCAGTGAAATATTTGATGTAAATTTCATTTTTACACAAATCATAAATATGTATAATATATAAAATGGGAGAAATAAAAATAAAATAAAGATAGCTGCTTATATAATACGAGAGAGATAAAATATCTTTTCCCAATTTATTTATACAATCCAACAAATGGAACCCTTTCACCAGGAAAAAAAAAAAAAAAAAGCAAATGAAAGCCAGTAACAAAGTATGTCACTTTTAAGCAAAGCGCATATCAAATAAGTATTTGTTCACTAAGTGGGAAGTTTATACAAAAAGGTGTTTTATATAATTTCTCCAATAAGAAAAATCTAGGAACAAAATGATATCATTGGTTACATTATTGAGATCATTTTGCAAGAATTTTTTTGACAATGGTTGATAGGAATGTCATAAAGTGTGTTTCTTCATTCATGGGCATCACTCGAATCTTGATTTTTCTTTTTATTACGTAACGCGATTTTTATTCACTCGATTCTTGAATCTTTTTTCCTGCGCAATACAATTTTCGTTCTTCTCCTTGGATAAAATTGTGAAATCATTTAAAGAAAAAACTAATGATAAGTAAAGAATAAAATAATTACATCAACAAATGGAGACCATCCTTTGTCAATAGTGTAGTGAATTTATGGATCGAATGTTGATGTGGATTTTATGTTTAAGTTTTAAAACCCTTTTTACTTGCAAGTGCACAGGGTTAATTCTAGATGAGTGAGTATTAGGGTGTCGATCCCACGAGGAACAATAGTGGTGATTTTAGACTTGGCCTTTCCGATTATAAGGAGTAATTTAATTTTCAGAGTTAGATTATCAAAATGAATTAGCAAACAAAATGAAGAGCAAATACGTAGGAAAGTAGAGAGAAATCAAATAGGAGAAAGTTCTAGGACTTTGGATTTCACCTGTGATGCCAATATTGATTTACCAATTCAAATGGGGATTCAATTTGTCTCTTGTTCAACCCAAACTATAAGTATTGAGCCATAAATTAAAAAGATGATTATAATTATAAAGTGAGATGATTTATCTAATGGTTTAGCATGAACTATTCTTTTTAGACATAACTCATCTAATTTCTAGCATAAAGTATTCAATTTAAACAATTATAATTTTAAGCCCAAATTGCATAATCATCATATTAGCCTACAAGGTCTAATATTCATTTGAGATAGCAAATTAAACTAGTGTCATCAACATGATTAAACATTAGCATTAAGATGTATAAGTAGATGATGATCAAATATAAACTCAAGATTATGCAAAAGAGACAAAAACAACCCCATAAGAAATTAGCAAAAGAATATTATTACCAAGGATTCATCATAATCCTAGAATGAGTAGTTTAGCCGGCCATAGTTAGCAAAAACACCATTGGAATCGGTATATTTCACAACCTATGTCCAAACTTTGTACTCAATTACACAAAATTATGAAAACTTAGTGTAAACTCTCAAATTTGACTCACAATGAGAGGAGAAGAGAAGAGAAAAATAGCTAACAAAGCTTATTTTCTTCCTAACCTATCAACCCAAATGATCTTGTCGTACAAAGACTCTCTCAACTCTCTAAAAAAATAGAAGATAGAAGATGGTAGAATAAGAGAGAGAATGGATGAATGTATGAGTGTGAGTGTGTGGATCCCCCTTTCCCTCAACCCATGGCTCCCTTTTATAGCAAAAAATCCAACCGTTTTGGATACCCCAAAATTAATGAAAATCAATTCTAATTAATTTGGGATATTACGTGCATGGTCATGGCTAGTCATAAGTATCAAATTAATCTTGATTAATTACATTTGACTAGGTTAAGAATTAGTCATGTGGGAAAACTTGGAGATGAAGCAGTTGAGAGGGGCTGATTCTGCTAGGATGGCCGCTGGACTTGGCGAATTGGGCCGCGGACAAGCCTACACGGAGAGAAAGAGAGGAGGAAGAGAAAAGGAGAAGGTGCGCTGGGATGAGGCTAGCATGGGACTTGTGGAGCAGGTTGTGGGCTCAGGCCCACGCGAGAGAAAGATGAAGTGAGGGGGTGAGAGAAGAGGTTGGTGGGCGCTGGGCCACTATTGCTGACTGCTGGGCCTTTTGTCTTTTTTTTTCCCTTTTCTTTTCTTTGGGCTTGAACTTTAGACTTTGCACTTGTAGACAACCCGAGTAAAATTGAACAACCTTCATCTAGATTCGTCTATTTTAGATTTCCTGCAAGTTTCATAAAATCTACATTATTTACTTAAAAAATATGTTTCAAAGACATAAAAGTAGTAAAATAAAGGAGAAAATTATATATAAAATATAAATTATCAACTCCCCCACATCAAAACTTTGCTAGTCTTCGAGCAAAGAACAACAACAATGCATACATTCATTCAACCATCAAGAAGAATAAGAATAAGATTAGAGAAGAAAATCAAGTGATCCAACTATGAATGCCCACTCCAAATCACATGTATCAATTCGCTGCCAACCCAGAACTCATTATCAAAGATTTCCAATTCCAACCAAGTCAACAGGCCAAGATTCAAGCAAATCAAGCACACAACGAAACCATGTACCAAACGATAAGTACAAAATTTCACCCCACATAACAAAAATCATAAGAGCATTTTTCAAAATCGTGTCCCCAATGCCAAATCAATTGATTATTTTTTTCTCTTTTTTCCCCTCTTTTTAAGACTTTGAATTTTTTTTTTTTGGATTTTCAGAAGTTACTTGATCTGATGTGCTTTCTTGAGTGGATAAAGATGTGAATGAAGATAACACTCAGAGAAACACTTAGTACATATTCAGGCAATTAAAGATATGAATATAAATTGGACTTGAACATTGGTACAGAAATCAGAACTCAAGTAATTTAATTTATTTTTTTTTTTTGGGATTGAAAAGTCAATGGGGAACTCAATGCTTATCGAATGCTCATCACGAAATTGTAAATGAGGTTACATCTCATACTCAAAATCGGCTACATAGTGACATTAGTGCAGTAAAAATTATGGCCCTTGACTAGTCAAAGCTAGAGATAATCTCTAGTGAGTATGGGTCACATGAATCAAATCCATATAATAGGAAGAAAACACACATAAGTTGAACACTCAAGCTCTTCCCAAAATCAAATTCACCCACAAATTATCAAGTTTCAATTTTCCTCAAAATTTTCATTTTGCCTTCCCCCCACACCTAGATCTCACATTGTCCTCAATATAGAAAACAATAAGATAAAGGAAAATGGAGAAAAGTGCAGCACAACCTGATAGCACGAGGAAGTTATTTCCATGTAAGCTCAACAATCAAACTCCCAAAGTACCTTCACAACCATCATTAACCTCAAAAGCCAAAGACCAAGTGAAGAATCACACCCAAAAACACAAGCACACCTTGATCAAAAAGAAAAATAGAAAAAATAAAAGACTCAAAATCACCCAAAAAGATTGGGTTACCTCCTAACAAGTGCTAAGTTTAATATCTTCAGGCAGACAATATCAAGCAGATGCTCTGAAAATGTTAAGCCTAACCTTCGTGTTCATGACCGAGACATCCATCACTCCTGACCTGCAGTTAATGGTGGCATTAGCTATGGTTAGGAAGGGACGACCTAAAATAAGAGGGATCTGCTTATAAGCATGAGTGGGATCCATGTTCAACACAACAAAATCAACAGGAAAGAATCCTTTATCAATTTACACCAAGACATCATCTATTCGCCCCCTAGGAGTCCTAACCGACCTATCAGCAAGCTGAAGGGTACAGTTGGAAGGTTGCAGTTCACTAATCCCAACTCTAAGTAAACAGAATATGGTATCAAATTAACACTAGAACCCAAATTCAAAAGTGCCCTTTCAATTGTGTAATTGCCAATAAAACATAAAATGGTAGGTACACTAGGATCTTTGAACTTAGGAGGAGTATCATATTTCAAAATCGAACTTACTTGTTCACTTAGAAGAGCCTTTTTAGACTTGTCATCTTTAGGTTTTCTTTTAAAAGTGCACATGTCCTTGAGGAACTTAGCATAAGCCGAGATCTGTCTAATTGCCTCCAAAAGGGGAAGATTGACCTTAACTTGCTTGAAGGTCTCAAGGATGCCATCTCTTTACTTGCCTTGATTGGAAAGGAATGGTGCTGATAAAGCTTGAGGGTAAGGAACCTTTGGCTCATATGTCACAATGGAGTCAGACATAACAGGAGAAGGGGATGGGTCATTCTGTTTTTCAATCTCAACATCACTCTCCATGGTCTCAAGTCTTTTATCTTTATCATGTTTCTCCTCACTCACCTTGTTGTCTACTTCTTTACCACTCCTAAGAACTATTGTAGCTTTCAAGTGTTCAAATTGTTGGCCTTTAGGGTTCTGGATGGGGTGACTTGGAAGTTTTCCTTCTTCTCTTCTACCTACAGCTATGGCTAGTTGCCCAAATTGGGTTTCTAACTTAGCTATAGAGTGTGAGTGAGAGTCAACAATATGTATTTTAGACTTAATTCCTTTGACCCTAGCATCCATATTTTGCACAACAGAAATCAAGGTATCAAGAGCAGAAAGTACCTTGTCGATATCAGAGCTCCCAGATGGAGCTTGATGGGAGGAGGGAGGAGCATATCTCTGATTTTGAAAACCAGGAGGGGTAGGTCTCTAAGATTGCGCTTGAGGATTCTCAACATTTTGAGGCCTCCTTAAAAAATTAGGATGACTCCTCCAACCATGATTATAGGTATTAGAACAAGGGTTGTTGGACGGAGAAAATTCTTAGGCAACATTTACTTGTTCAGTCATGCAGTTAGACTTACCAATACAAGGACAATCAACAGAAGCATGCATGGGACTAGCACAAAGTGAGCACACATCTTGCACAGAAGGAGCATTAGATACTTTGTTCATGCACAATAATTGATCAAATTTCTTAGCTAAAGCATCAACTTTACTAGAAAGGTCAATTGAATGTGAAACCTCATAAATCCCCCCTTTACTTTCTAATTGCCTAGGCAAATCAGAATGTGAGGAAGCAGCATGCAAGTGTGAATTTTCACTCAAATGTTCAAATAATTCCTAAACTTCTTCAGGAGATTTGTACAAGAAACTACCACCACATGACGCATCAACCATCTACCTATTGTGCTCATCTAAGCCAGAGTAAAAACTCTGGACAAGTTATCACATAAGTACCTCATGATGAGGACAACATCGCAACAACTCTTTAAACTATTCCCAACTTTCATGTAATTATTTATTTTTACTTTGTGAAAAGGTGGTTATAGCATATCTTAAGGTAGTCAGTTTACCAATAGAGAAAAACTTTTTCAAGAATTTCTTTTGCAATTGATCCCAAGTGGTGATATTGGTCTTAGTGTCCAACCAAGCTTTAGCTTTATCTTTTAAAGAAAAAGGAAAAACCAGCAAGCGAAGAGCATCATCAGAGATATTATTTAAAAACACAGTAGAGCAAATCTCTAAGAATGCATCAACATGCTTGAAAGGATTTTCAGACTCTAGCCTATAAAACGACGGAAGCATTTGGATAAGAGAATGTTTAATCTCAAATGGCACCGTAACAATGGGCATACGGGTTCTTGTTGGTGAGTCATAAGTCGCGGGAGTGAAATATTCCTTAAGTTGCTTAAGTGGTGGGGTTGGTTGTTTATCAGCCATCTCGTTGTTAGATTCTGTTTGCTTAGCTCTTATCTCACGAAGAGAGTGTTCAATTTCAGGATTAAATGGTTTAAGATCTAAGTATAAAGAACATCTACCAAGCATATACCAACAAACAACAAAAAGAAAAGAACAAAATCACCACAATAATCACCAAACATAAGAAGAAAAGGGAAGACAGAGGTAAGAAGAGAAAAATAAAAATAAAATTAAAATAAAAGAAAGATAAAAGGGAAGGGGGAAAAGAAAAAAAAATAAAGCAAAATAAAAGAAATAAATAAAAATAAAATAAAATAAAAGAACAAAGGAAATAAAAGGGTAGGGGATTGTTAGATTTGGTACAATAAATAATTTTAAAAAAAGAGTTAGATTAGATTAGATAAGAAGGGAGAGAGAAAATAGCAAAAATAAAATAGTTAGATTAGGAGGGATTGGAGAATGAAATAATAAAAATAAAAGAGAAAGGATGGAGAATAAATAAATAAAATTGTTAGATTAGTGGGGTAGGGAAAACAAAAATCAAGAAAATAAAAGGAAAAGAAAATTCAAAAATCATTATTCGTCCCCGGCAATGGCGCTAAAAACTTGATGTCGATTTTGTACTCGGGTTTTAAACCCTTTTTACTTGCAAGTGCACAAAGTTAATTGTAGACTAGCGAGTATCAGGATGTCGATCCCACGAGGAACAATAGTGATTCTAGACTTGGCCTTTCCGATTATAAAGAGTAATTTAATTTTCAGAGTTGGATTATCAAAAAGAATTAGCGAACAAAATGAAGAGCAAAAGAGTAGCAAAGTAGAGAGAAATCAAATAGAAGAAAGTTCTAGGAGTTTGGATGTCACCTTTAATGCCAATATTGATTTACTAATTCAAATGGGGATTCAATTTGTCTCTTGTTCAACCCAAGCTACAAGCACTGAGCCATAGATTAAAAAGATGATTATAATGATAAAGTGAGATGATTTATCTAGTAGTTTAGCATGAACTATTCTTTTTAGACATAACTCGTCTAATTTCTAACATAAATTATTCAATTTAAACAATTATAATTTTAAGCCCAAATTACATAATCAACATATTAGCCTACAAGGCCTAATATTCATTTGAGATAGCAAATTAAACTAGTGTCATCAACATGATTAAACATTAGTATCAAGATGCATAAGTAGATGATGATTAAATATAAACTCAAGATTATGCAAAAGAGACAAAAATAACCCCATAAGAAATTAACAAAAGAATATTATTACCAAGGATTCATCATAATTCTAGAATGAGTAGCTTAGCTGGACATAGTTAGCGAAAACACCATTGGAATCGGTATATTTCACAACCTATGTCCAAACATTGTACTGAATTGCACAAAATCATGAAATCTTAGTGTAAACTTTCAAATTTGACTTACAAATGAGATGAGAAGAGAAGAGAAAAATAGCGAACAAAGCTCATTTTCTTCCTAACCCCTCAACCCAAATGATCTTGTCCTACAAAGACTCTCTCAACTCTCTAAAAAAATAGAAGATAGAAGATGGTAGAATGAGAGAGAGAATGGATGAATGTATGAGTGTGAGTGTGTGGATCCCCCTTTCCCTCAACCCATGGCTCCCTTTTATAGCAAAAAATCCAACCGTTTTGGATACCCTAAAATTAAAGAAAATCAATTCCAATCAATTTGGGATGTTACATGCTTGGCCACGGCTAGTCATAACTATAGAATTAATCTTGATTAATGACATTTGACTAGGTTAAGAATTAGTCTGAGAAAAATTGGAGATGAAGCACTTGAGAGGGGCTGATTCTGCTAGGATGGCCACTGGACTTGGCGAATTGGGCCACGGATAAGCCCACACGGAGAGATAGGGAGGAGGAAGACAAAAGGAAAAGGTGGGCTGGGATGGGATGGGGCTAGCGTGGGATTTGTGGAGCAGGCCGTGGGCTCGGGCCCACGCGAGAGAGAGATAAAGCAAGGGGGTAAGAGAAGAGGTTGGTGGACACTGGGCCACTGGAAGCTGAATAAGACTGGGCCGCTGGACCGGGCCACGCAATTAGAAGCTGGGCCACGGTTGCTGACTGCTGGGCCTTTTGGTTTTTTTCCCCCTTTTCTTTTCTTTGGGCTTGAACTTTATACTTTGCACTTGTAGGTGATCCTAGTAAAATTGAACAGCCTTCATCCAAATTCGTCTATTTTAGTTTTCCTGCAAGTTTCATAAAATCTGCATTATATACTCAAAAATATATTTCAAAGACATAAAAGTAGGTAAAATGAAGGAGAAAATTATGTATAAAATATGAATTATCAACTCTCCCACATCAGAACTTTGCTAGTCCTAGAGCAAAGAACAACAACAATGCATACATTTGTTCAACCATCAAGAAGAATAAGAATAAGATTAGGGCAAGTGATCCAACTATGAATGCCCACTCCAAATCACATGTATCAATTCGCTACCAATCCACAACTCATTATCAAAGATTTCCAATTCCAACCAAGTCAATAGGCCAAGATTTAAGCAAGTTAAGTACACAATGAAGCCATATAGCAAACCATAAGCACAAAATTTCACCCCACATAACAAAAATCACAAGAGCATTTTTCAAAATCGTGTCCCTAATGCCAAATCAATTGATTATTTTTTTCTCTTTTTTTTTCCCTATTTTTGAGACTTTGAGTTTTTTATTTTTTTTGGGTTTTCAGAAGTTACTTGATCTGATGTGCTTTCTTGAGTGGATAAAGATATGAATGAAGATAACGCTCAGAAAAACACTTAGCACATACTCAGACAATTAAAGATATGAATATAAATAGGACCTGAACATTGGTACCGAAATCAGAACTCAATTAATTTAATTTATTTGATTTTTTTTAGGGGGATTGAAAAGTCAACGGGGAACTCAATGCTTATCGAATACTTATCATGACATTGTAAATGGGGTTACATCTCATACTCAAAATCGGCTAGATAGTGACATTAGCACAGCAAAAATTATGGCCCTCGACTAGTCAAAGCTAAAAATAATCTCTAGTGAGCATGGGTCACATGAATCAAATCCACATAATAGGAAGAAAACATACATAAGTTGAACACTCAAGCTCTTCCCAAAATCAAATTCACCCACAAATTGTCAAGTTTTAATTTTCCTCAAAATTTTCATTTTGCCTTCCCCCCACACCTAGATCTCACATTGTCCTCAACGTAGAAAACAATAAGATAAAGGAAAATGGAGAAAAGAGTAACACAACCTGATAGCACGAGGAAGTTATTTCCATGTAAGCTCAACAATCAAACTCCCAAAGTACCTTCACAACCATCACCAACCTCAAAAGCCAAAAGCCAAGTGAAGAATCACACCCAAAAACCCAGCACTCCTTGATCAAAAAGAAAAATAGAAAAAATAAAAGACTCAAAATCTCCTAAAAAGATTGGGTTGCCTCCCAACAAGTGCTAAGTTTAATGTCTTCAGCCAGACAATATCAAGCAGAGGCTTTGAAAAGTTAAACCTAACCCTCATGTTCATGACCAAGACATCTATCACTCCTAACCGACAATTAATGGAGGCATTAGCTGTGGTTAGGAAGGGACGACCTAAAATAAGAGGGATCTGCTTATAAGCATGAGTGGGGTTCATGTCCAATACAACAAAGTCAATAGGAAAAAACCCTTTATCAATTTGCACTAAGACATCATCTATTCACCCCCTTGGAGTCCTAACTAACCTATCAGCAAGCTGAAGGGTACAGCTTGAAGGTTGCAGTTCACCTAATCCCAACTCTAAGTAAACATAATATAGTATCAAATTGACACTAGAACCCAAATACAAAAGTACCCTTCCAATTGTGTGATTGCCAATAAAACATGAAACGGTAGGGACACGAGGATCTTTGAACTTAGGAGGAGTATCACATTTCAAAATCGAACTTACTTGTTTACTTAGAAGAACCTTTTTAGACTTGCCATCTTTAGGTTTTCTTTTAAAAGTGCACATATCTTTAAGGAACTTAGCATAGGTCGGGATCTGTCTAATTGCTTCCAAAAGGGAAAGATTGACCTTAACTTGCTTGAAGGTCTCAAGGATGTCATCTCTTTGCTTTTCTTGCTTGGAAGCGAATGGTGTTGATAAAGCTTGAGGGTAAGGAACCTTTGACTCGTATGTCACAATGGGGTCAGATATAACAGGAGAAGGGGATGGGTCATTCTCTTTTTCACTCTCAATATCAAGTCTTTCGTCTTTATTATGTTTCTTCTCACTCACCTTGTTGTCTACTTCTTTACCACTCTTAAGAACCATTACAGCTTTCAAGTGTTCAAATTGTTGGCTTTTAGGGTTCTGGATGGGGTGACTTGGAAGTTTTCCTTCTTCTCTTCTACCTACAGCTATCGCTAGTTGCCCAAGTTGGATTTCTAACTTGGCTATAGAGCGTGAGTGAGTCAACAATATGCATTTTAGACTCAATTTCTTAGACTCTAGCATCCATATTTTACACAACAGAAGTCAAGGTATCAAGAGCAGAAAGTACCTTGTCGATATCAGAGCTCCCAGATGGAGCTTGTTGGGAAGAGGGAGGAGCATATCTCTGATTTTGAAAACCAGGAGCGGTAGGTCTATAAGATTGCGCTTGAGGATTCTCAACATTTTGAGACCTCCATAAAAAATTAGGATGGCTCCTTCAACCATGATTATAGGTATTAGAATAAGGGTTGTTGGATGGAGGAAATTCTTGGGCAGCATTTACTTGTTTTGTTATACAGTCAGACTTACCAATACAAGGACAGTCAACAGAAGCATGCATGGGACTAGTACAAAGCGAACACACATCTTGCATAGAAGGAGCATTAGATACTTTGCTTATGTACAACAATTGATCAAATTTCTTAGCTAAAGCATCAACTTTACTAGAAAGATCAATTGAATGTGAAACCTCATAAATCCCCCCTTTACTTCCTAATTGCCTAGACAAATCAGAATGTGAGGAAGCAGTATGCAAGTGTGAATTTTCACTCAAATGTTCAAATAATTCGCAAACTTCTTCAGGAGTTTTGTACAAGAAACTACCACCATATGATGTAAGAACCATCTACCTATTGTGCTCATCGAAGCCAGAGTAAAAACTCTGGACAAGTTACCACATAGGTACCTCATGATGAGGACAACATCGCAATAACTCTTTAAACCATTCCCAACTTTCATGTAATTGTTCATTTTTATTCTGTGAGAAGGTGGTTATAGCACGTCTTAAGGTAGTTAGTTTTTCAACAGAGAAAAACTTTTTCAAGAATTTCTTTTGCGATTGATCTCAAGTGCTGATATTAGTCTTAGTGTCCAACCAAGTTTTAGGTTCATCTTTTAAAGAAAAAGGAACAAGCCGCAAGCGAAGAGCATCATCAAAGATATTATTTAAAAACACAGTAGAGCAAATCTCTAAGAATGCATGAACATGCTTGAAAGGATTTTCAGACTCTAGCCCATAAAACGACGGAATCATTTGGATAAGAGAATGTTTAATCTCAAATGGCACCATAACAGTGGGCATACGGGTTCTTGTTAGTGAGTCATAAGTGGCGGGAGTGAAATATTCCTTAAGTTGCTTAGGTGGTGGGGTTGGTTGTTCTTCAGCCATCTCGTTCTTAGATTCTTTTTGCTTAGCTCTTATCTTGCGAAGAGAGCATTCAATTTCAGGATTAAATGGTTTAAGATCTAAGCATAAAGAACGTCTACCTAGCATATACTAACAAACAACGAAAAGAAAAGAATGAAATCACCACAATAATCACCAAACATAAGAAGAAAAGAGAAGAGAGCGATAAGAAGAGAAAAATAAAACTAAAATAAAAATAAAAGAAAGATAAAAGGGAAGGGGAAAAGAAAAAAATAAGGCAAAATAAAAGAAATAAATAAAAATAAAATAAAATAAAAGAACAAAGGAAATAAAAGGGAAGGGGATTGTTAGATTTGGTACAATAAATAATTAAAAAAAAATATTTAGATTAGATTACATTAGAAGGGAAGCGAAAATAGCAAAAATAAAATAGTTAGATTAGTAGGGATTGGGGAATGAAACAATAAAAGTAAAAGGAAAAGGGTGGAGAATAAATAAATAAAATTGTTAGATTAGCGGGGTAGGGAAAACAAAAATTCAAAAAATAAAAGGAAAAGAAAATTCAAAAATCACTATACGTTCCCCGGCAATGGCGCCAAAAACTTGATGTGGATTTTATGTTCTAGTTTTAAAACCTTTTTTACTTGCAAGTGCACAAGGTTAGTTGTAAACTAGCGAGTATCAGAGTGTCGATCCCATGAACAACAATAGTGATTTTAGACTTGGTCTTTCCGATTATAAAGAGTAATTTAATTTTCAGAGTTGGATTATCAAAATGAATTAGTGAACAAAATGAAGAGCAAATGAGTAGCAAAGTAGAGAGAAATCAAATAGGAGAAAGTTCTAGGACCTTGGATTTCACCTTTGATGCCAATATTGATTTACTAATTCAAATGGAGATTCAATTTATCTCTTGTTCAACCCAAGCTACAAGTATTGAGCCATAAATTAAAAAGATAATTATAATTATAAAGTGAGATGATTTATCTAGTGGTTTAGCATGAACTATTCTTTTTAGACATAACTCATCTAATTTCTAGCATAAATTATTCAATTTGAACAATTATAATTTTAAGCCCAAATTGCATAATCATCATATTAGCCTACAAGGTCTAATACTCATTTGAGATAGCAAATTAAATTAGTGTCATCAACATGATTAAACATTAGTATTAAGATACATAAGTAGATGATGATCAAATATAAATTCAAGATTATGCAAAAGAGACAAAAACAATCCCATAAGAAATTAGCAAAAGAATATTATTACCAAGGATTCATCATAATTCTAGAATGAGTAGTTTAGCTGGCCATAGTTAGCAAAAACACCATTGGAATCGGTATATTTCACAACCTATGTCCAAACATTGTACTGAATTGCACAAAATCATGAAATCTTAGTGTAAACTTTCAAATTTGACTTACAAATGAGATGAGAAGAGAAGAGAAAAATAGCGAACAAAGCTCATTTTCTTCCTAACCCCTCAACCCAAATGATCTTGTCCTACAAAGACTCTCTCAACTCTCTAAAAAAATAGAAGATAGAAGATGGTAGAATGAGAGAGAGAATGGATGAATGTATGAGTGTGAGTGTGTGGATCCCCCTTTCCCTCAACCCATGGCTCCCTTTTATAGCAAAAACTCCAACCGTTTTGGATACCCTAAAATTAAAGAAAATCAATTCCAATCAATTTGGGATGTTACATGCTTGGCCACGGCTAGTCATAACTATAGAATTAATCTTGATTAATGACATTTGACTAGGTTAAGAATTAGTCTGAGAAAAATTGGAGATGAAGCACTTGAGAGGGGCTGATTCTGCTAGGATGGCCGCTGGATTTGGCGAATTGGGCCGCGGACAAGCCCACACGGAGAGATAGAGAGGAGGAAGAGAGAAGGAGAAGGTGAGCTGGGATGGTGCTAGCGTGGGACTTGTGGAGCAGGCAGTGGGCTCAGGCCCACGCGAGAGAGAGATGAAGTGAGGGGGTGAGAGAAGAGGTTGGTGGACACTGGGCCACTAGAAGTTGAATAAGACCGGGCCGCTAGACCGGGCCGCGCAATCGGAAGCTGGGCCACGATTGCTGGCAGCTTGGCCTTTTGTTTTTTTTCCCCCTTTTCTTTTCTTTGCGCTTGAACTTTAGACTTTGCACTTGTAGATGATCCGAGTAAAATTGAACAACCTTCATCCAAATTCGTTTACTTTAGTTTTCCTGCAAGTTTCACAAAATCTGTGTTATTTACTCAAAAATATATTTCAAAGACATAAAAGTAGGTAAAATGAAGGAGAAAATTATATATAAAATATGAATTATCAGATGTAACGAAAAAAATGTGAACATATTATACAACATAATATAAAACCTAAAAATGAAATTAAATTGAGTTTTGATAAACACAATTACTCTTTTAGTAATTAACACATCTCTAGCTGCATCGATTTGTTACTTTGAACTCGAAACAATGACTTTTACAACTTTATAATATCTATGCATTTCAAGAAATATCAAAAAGAAGCAAAAACACATCAAATTAAATCAAAATAACACTTTTACACCAATTATGCATACATACATGGGGAATTAGGCAAATATACTTTACAATAATCAACATAGAGAATGAGAGAAAAAGTAGAGAATAAGGTTATAGGTAACCTTAATTGAGATATTCTCATTATATCAGTAAATCATATGGTGCCCTCTTCTTCAAAGCACGATTATCAATTGCGTTTCTACAATTGTGAATAAATATAAATAAAATATGATGAAGTTGAAGCAATTGCCAATCACCCTCTCCTTCCACATAGTTTTTTAAAAAAATAAAAACAATTACAATGTTATCACTGCCCCTAAAAAAATGAAAGTAATTCCACATTGATATGCATTTTAATAAGATTTTATAAGTCAACAGGAAGGTACATTGCAATGTAAAGAATAGGCTTAGTTATAGACGAAGGTATATCTCAATAGTTACAAAACCCATTGATCACAAATGCTAATTACTAATTAAGCAAATCCTAATATTTAAATGTTTAAATGCCACTAATTAAACATCACAAAATGTTTCAAGAAATGCACGCTTGAAAGTTAAAAAAATAATTAGTATATACCAAGAAATTCATGCTGACAAAAGATTAAACAAATGTTGCAGAAATTAATACAATTTGTTGTATAACAAAAGATAATCGACAATTAATATATTTATTATGATTAATTCAATTTTGGTCCCAAAACAATAAAATAAAACTCTATTTCAATTGTCCGATAATTAAATAAATATATATTCTTCACATTCTATCAAATGCAATTTTCATCACCATCTCTTTCAAAATTTAAAACAATTATTCATTATGCGTGCACTTAATTGGTTGTGCACAACTACGGCTTAATAACACCCTATTCTCATGATCATCATTTATAATCATGTGTTTTTTTTGGGGGGCCGGGGGAAGAACTTTTTTCCCTACCATCCAATGAAATTAAATTATTGTTTCCAACCATCTAATGAAATTATTGATTGAGTACCATCCAATGAAATTGATTTATTGAGTAATGGAATAGCATTAAGTTCATATTTGTTTTAGTAACATATTTATTTTTTCAACGTCCATAAAGACTACATAAACATGCTACAGAAGCATATTTTACTTCCACATAGACATCTTATGCGTCGAGCATACGTTAACTCAATTCAACTTTTAATATATATATATATATATATATATATATATATATATATATATATATATATATATGTATATATATATAATCATTAAACCATATTCACAACAGTCATACACATGTACATAAAAAATATGTCCACACATGTGTTTACTAACCATAATCCCTTACATAAACACATAACAAGCCCTACATTGCTAGCCTAGTTCTCCAAAAATGTAATTAGCAGTTAGCTAGCTTCGATAATGCTTCCCTAGCCCTCTTTAGCCTCCAAAAACCTAAAAATTGGTGAGGTCATGAGCTCCTCAGGCCTAGTGAACATCTCTTACCTTCCCAATTATTATACTTTATATTTTATCTGCTAAGCATAACATCAAAAAGTATAATGAAGCAACCCTACCTACAACATAAGGGAAAATTTATATGAGTGTAAATATTTATGATACACTAGTATGTAGAAGTCTCATTCATGTCACTTACATACTTAAGCATCCACAACAAATAATTCAAATGCGTAATTTCATAAGATGAACTTCTAGACTAACTCAGCCATACCCGCCCATTCCAGGTATGATTCAGGGATCTTCGTTTGCACTTAATTCTCTAAACAAATTGCACTATTAGTTTATCCACTAAACTATCCATGGTTGTCTCATACCACCATGTCCTTCGGGCCCTTGAACTCTCTTGAGCCCAAAAAGAAAGCAAAGCATGCTAAGTTATACTAAGAACGTGACTATAAATGTAATTCACATATACAAGAGCATGTTTCCTATAAACTTTCATGTGTTCATTATAACCACATACCATTTATTTCCTACAAAATTTGACATGCTCATTATGGTCACATAATGCATTTCTACAGACATACTTGTTACCTACAGATATACTTAGAAGCATTCACAATCCCACAAATATCATTAAGGTAATACCGAATCAAAGTTCAAATTCAAATTTGTAATGTATCACATAATCCTATAATAGCAAAGTTCCTTAACATAAAGAAATCCACTCATGACCTATGCACAAAACTCTCACAAATGCAAGGGCCACAAACACATCCTGATAGACTAGGTAGAGCCTAGTCAAGGTAATAGCCAGGGACCCAACAATCTCGAGTACGTAGATATCCTCAAATCATAAACTGTGAAGTTACTTTCACATTTTGGTAGACTAGGTTGAGCCTTCTTAAGGTATCAACCAGGGATCCCACACAAATCCAAGTAACACAAACTAAGGGGTCAATTAGCAGAATGGGCTTAGCCCATCTGACATTCTAACCAATGAACCACATAGGTGCAAGCACAAGGACAACTACTTTGTTGGTCGTAGCTTTAGAATGTAACACAAAAGCAACAATCCAAGCTAAGGCATGAACTTCATCCCCCTTCAACTTAACTTAGATATACTTTACCTTAGACTTTCATAAATTTTGATTCGAAAGAGGCTTATAGTGATATTTTCAAAGTCACCTTATCAGAACATACAAACACTCAAATAAAAGGGGCTAATAAAGCTTTAGTATTCTACATTATTTTGTTGAAGTATATAATATTTTTGATTAAACTACTATTTTCATTCCTTCATAATAGGCTATCCAGGCATACTTTACAACATTAAGTAGACAAGTAGTCCTTAATTCACCAAACTGCATAATTCAATTACAATTCTCATGAATAAGGATCCACTCACTTAAAACCTACAAAAAATTGCATAAAATTTTCAAATTACATCAGAAACCAACTGTGCCAGTTTGGAAATTTTCAACTTTCCAGTAATTCACAAAAATTCAGAGAGCATGCAAAATCCTAATAATTGAAAATAATGTCTCATCATATTTGTATTTACAACTAATTCAAAGCTATAACCTCTTATTACATGCAGTAATGTTATGAACAACAACATAAACTAATTTATTATGATTGCTTAACAATGTTTTAAACAAGAAAATCTTACTTAAAAATTATAACTTGTAATATATACTTCCAAAATTCAGGAACACTTACAATAGGCTTAAACATATTCTATTTAACAAACAATAAAATGTTCAGAATTTGTCTCCAACTAAATAATTTACAGAAAATTAAACTGTGCATAAAATAAAGATATCCCACAACATAATTTGTAAAAGCTTTATCATGCTTGTTTTCTTAACCAATTCCATGGAACTTTCATCATATAAACCATAAAAAATTCACATTACAACTTAACATTATCAATTATATATGAGCAAAGTTCGCTCAAACGTATCCATAATCTAGGAATCACATACATAGAAATTTTTAAGGTGAGTTTCTGATAGTTTAAATAAGATCTCTAATCCTTCAAACCAAACCAAAATTAACATTGTCATGCATAACCTTTTCAACTGTTATGTCTTCCCTAACCATCATCATTATCTGCTTAGCATATAATCGCATAATACAATGAAAGAACCCTACATAAAACATAAGGGAAAATATATATGAATGCAAATATTTCTGACAAATTAGTACATAGACATCTCATTCATGGTACTTACGTACTTAAGTGTTCAAAAGGAAACAAGTCAAATGCACAATTTCATAAGATGGACTTCTTGACTAACTCAACCAGACTGGTCCCATCTTGGGTATGATTCAAGGACCTTCATTTGCACTTAGATTGTTGGTGTAAAAATTCGGTATTGTTAAAGTGCGTAAGGTTTTATTTATTCCCATGGCTTCTTCGCTTCAAGACTTAGCCATTAATTTGATTTCCGAGTGATCATAGAATAGTCATTTATTTTCAAACAATCTAAGTTGAATAAACTTTTCTCTAGGGTTAATCTTATGGAAGATGGTCATTCTAAGAAGAGGAAATTTGATAAAAAGAAAGATTATAAAAATAAGAAGCCTCCTTGTTGGGATTGTGGAAGTCCTGGTCACTTGAAATGTGATTGTCCTAACCCAAAGAAGAAAAAGAGATGGGCCCTAAAAAGTCTAAATCTGAGGGAAAGGAGAATTTTGCTGCCATAATTTCTGAGGTTAACATGACCCAAGGTGATGATTCTTGGTGGGTTGACTCTGGTGCTACAAGACATATTTACAAGGACAAGGCCTTATTCAAGACCTATGAGCCAGTGGAAGATGGTGCACCGCTCTACATGGGGAATTCTTCAACGGCACAAGTCCTAGGTAAAGGAAGTGCAGTATTAGAATTTGCTTCTGGAAAATCTTTAACTTTGAATGATGTGTCTCATGTTCTGGAAATCTGGAGGAATATTGTATCGGGTAGCATTTTAAATCATTTTGGCTTTAAGATGGTGTTTGAGGCTTATAAGTTTGTACTTTCTAAGAATGGGGTATTTGTGGGAAAAGATTATTTGTATGATCGTATATTCAAGTTAAGCATTACTAATAATAAGAATCTTATTGCTGATGTTTATGACTCTTTTTACTTATGGCATTTTAGATTAGGCCATGTGCATTGGTGAATCCTAGCAATAATAAGAATGTCATTGCTTATGTTTATGACCTCTTCATCTAGATCACCATTTAAGAATACCGTTTTGACATCCATTTGGTGAATCACTAAATTATGAATTGAGGCTAATGTAAGCAACAACCTAATTGTCGAAATCCTAGCAACCAGGGTATAAGTATCGAAATAATCAATTCCTTCCTTTTGATTATTTCCCTTGGCTACAAGTCTTGCCTTAAACTTAAGAATTGAACCATTAACGTTCTTCTTAGTTTTAAACACCCATTTACGGCCAATAGGTTTGCACCCCGGAAGTAAATTAGTAAGCTTCTAAGTTCCATTTCCCCTGATTGAAGCCATTTCATCATCAATAGCCTCTTTTCAAAAAGAAGTATTGGGTGAAGACATAGCTTCCTTGTAGGTTTGAGGATCCGATTCCACATTATAACAAAATGGAATGCACCTGGTGACTGATTCCCTAGATCCTTTTACAAGATAAACAAAGAAATCATTTCCAAAATCTTTAGATTTTCTCGCTCTTTTACTTCTCCTAAGTTCAGGAACATCATTATTCTCAACATTGTCATGTTGGCTATCTTGTACTTCATTTTGTTTCTTTTCAGGATGATTAAAATCTGCATTTCTAGGTCTAAAAATAGATAAAAATCTTTTTCATCAAAAATAGCATCCCTAGATTCTATCACAGTATTAACTGAGATAAATTCATTAGGTTCAACAACCATAAACCTATAAGCCTTATTATGTAGAGCATATCCAATAAAGATACAATCAATTTTCCTTTCACCTAATTTCTTTCTTTTAGGCTCGAAAACCGTTACTATTGCTCTACAACCCCAAACTCTTAAATGCCTTAAGTTTGGTTTTCTTTTGTTCCAAAATTTGCAAGGAGTAGCCTTACTTCTTTTATTTAGAACTCTATTTAAAATGTAGGAAGCCCTTAATAAGGCTTCATCTCAAAATTCAGGTCCGAATCCTGAGTTGGATAACATAGCATTAATCATCTCGGTTAGAACCCTATTCTTCCTTTTGGCCACACCATTTTTTGGTGGGATATATAGTGCTGTGACTTCATGCACAATTCCTTTGGATTCAAAATAAGAAGGACGATAATACTCTCCACCTCTATCGAACCTTAGGCATTTTAAGAATTTCTCACAATGAAGTTTAACTTCATTCTTATAAATTTTAAATTTCTCAAGTGCCTCATCCTTAGAACGTTGTAAATACACATAACAATGTCTAGAATAGTCATCTATAAAAGTGATTAGATATCTTTTACCACTTAATGTTAATTGACCATTCATCTCACACATGTCACTATGTACTAAGTCTAGGATATTAGAAGATTTTTGAACATTTGGAAAAGGTTTTCTAGTGATTTTAGTCAACATACAAGTTGTGCACTTTTCATCACTGACATTCATATTTGGTATTAAGTTAAGCTTAACTATGACATTTATTCGTTTGAAATGCACATGGCCCAATCTAAAATGCTATAAGTAAAAAAAGTCACAAACATAAGCAATGACATTCTTATTATTTGTAATGCTTAACTTGAATATACCATCATACAAATAACCTTTTTCCACAAACACCCCACCCTAGAAAGTAGAAACTTATCAGCCTCAAACACAATCTTAAAGCCAAAACAATTTAAAATGCTAGCTGATACAAGATTCCTCTAGATTTCCAGAACATGATACACATCATTCAAAGTTAAAGATTCTCTGGAAGTAAATTCTAATAGTACACTTCCTTTGCCTAAGACTTGTGCCGTTGAAGAATTCCCCATATAGAGAGGTGCACCATCTTCCACTGGCTCATAGGTCTTAAATAAAGCCTTGTCCTTACAGACATGTCTTATAGCACCGGAGTCAACCCACCAAGAATCATCATCTTGGATCAAATTAACCTCGAAAATCCTGGCAGCAAAATTCTCCTTCCCCTCAGATTTGGACTTTTTAAGGCCCATCTTCTTTTTCTCCTTTGGGTTAGGACAATCACGTTTCAAGTGACCAGGACTTCCATAATCCCAACAAAGAGGCTTCTTCTTTTTATAATCTTTCTTTTTATCAAATTTCCTCTTCTTATAATGACCATCTTCCACAAGATTAAAACTAAAGAAAAGTTCAGTGTTCTCTTACTTATGAAATTCCTCTTCAATTTGAAGAGAATTGGCCAATTCCTCAATAGAGAGATCCTCTTTTTTATGTTTAAGACTGTGTTTAAGATCTTACTATAAATTTCTTGCTTGTAGCATCATCTTTCATGTACCTTGCCTCCAGTAGATACCACAATTCCTTTGCATATGGCACTACTTGATATGTGTCAAACAATTGATCTGACATGCTATTGAGAATATGACGACGACATATGTAGTCATCATTCTCCCACTTGGCATGGGCACGCATTTGATCAATGGTCTCATTTTCTTGCTCTAGATTTGGTGGAGTGTTGAGGACATATGCTACCTTTAATGTAGTAAGAAGAAAACGGATCTTCTTCTACCAACGCCTAAAGTTGCCTCCATCAAACCTCTCTAATTTGACAAAGTGAGTTTATGATCACAAGTCTTCCTTTCTATCAACACCGAAAGATTGTTAAAGTCTAAAGTTAACCATCCAAGCTAACTTATATCCCTTCACAAATAATTAATTAAATCAATTATTTACTAAAAGGTGCATTACAATAATTAATTATTAAGATAATTACTTATTGTGTAGGCACACTTCAAAAATATATTTCCCTAACCATTTTTATGAAAATAGTCATCTTATTAAATTTTCATTTTTATGGAAATTACTCCAACAATCCCCCACCATTTTCACGACAAATGGTTTTTCGAATTTCTGGAGGTCTCGCGCATAAACGGAGGTGTCTTGCGATTGAACCCCCATCTTAGTGACATGTCTGTCAAATGATCAAGATAACATGGTAGGCTATGCTTTGAACAAGTTATCCTATTTGACCACTTGTATCTAAGCCACACGCAAGACTTCCGTCCCAGATCACTTAGTAATTTGACACTATTAACAGCTATGTGTCTTGTATCCATTTCGTAAGTGCTCTAGAACCAAGCCCAAGCTTGACGGAAACGGCCAAACTCCATACTTACTAGGTAAACCTCATCAATACCCCCATAAAGTATTAATGGAATTAATTGAGTACAAGAAACAAGTCACTTCATTGATTAAGTACAAACAACTTAATCAAATACTTATTTCTATACCGATTCAAATGTTCTCTATTGAGGTTCATTAAGAGCAAAAATCACCCTCCACTTAAAATATGGGTTATTAAACACTCCACTTGGATGGTAATTATGATGGTAAGAGCTAACAAGTCACTAAGATGGTGTACTTTAACTCATTGAACTTAAGAGTCGATGTTTCCACAAGCGTTATGTTGAGGTTCCACCATGAGTGACATAGCATGGGCTTTACACCATCCATTCCAAAGTTATTAGATGCGTTTTATGACTTTGATACTTTGCAAACGTATCAAGACTTGAAGTAATCGTATTAAACAGAAGTGTATATTTGCATGTCCATCCCGATTCATTGTCTTTGCAAGTCTTAATTATGTGCGCACAAGACTCACAAAGTCAACTAAAATGATAACAAATTCCAGTTTTTAAACTTTGACATTTCAACCTCTCTAGCAAGGTTTAATACATGAAAATAATTTCATATTTGCATCTAAGTCCTACTTGAAATTATAATCATAATTTCAATTAAACCATATGAGTATAAATTACCCCCACCATTTACTGCAAGTTAGAGTAAATAACTATAGGATCATCACATGTATGTTCATGGATTAATGTAAATATGTACTCATTTACATCCCATCCATGTGCATCCAATTCTTTTGACCATACTAAGTATCTTATGGTCGTAAACAAGTCCATAAGTTGAATTTATATCCATGGAATTAAAATTAATCATACTAAATATTATGGACTTCTAATATTTTAGTATATATATAAAATCTCATGAAAATAAATAAAATATTATATTTATTTCCATCAAGAATAAAACTTTTATCCTATTTAAGATCCACTCACGTCGAAGCATTAAATCGTAATAACCTTATGAATCATTAATACCATGTGAATAATTCCAAAACTAGAAGAAATAGCATCCAAATGTCCATAATAAAAACAAAGGCGTCTAAAACCATGCTAAAAAATGCATTAACAAGTCCAATAATATATCCATGAACTTATACATATTTTAGCAAATTAGAATTACATAGAAATAAATAAATTATATTTCATATTTATTTATATGAAGGATGAGTCATTTATCCTTACATTCACATTAATCATCGATTCATAAACCACATTTCATGAATCGTAAATATCATGTGAATATTTTGTCCAAATTACATTTAAATATCCAACTAGATACATGGACATCTGTTTTACAAGAAAACATGGAAATATCATACTCCCATCAAGAATAAAAGTATTTTTCCCTAAAGCATGTTAAGTTAGGGTATATACATAATAGTAAATTTTCATACACAATGCAAATCTTTAGACAATTACTCTTAAATTCCCACCATATGAACCATATGATAGTAATTATTGTCATGATAGCAAAATTATGTTGATTGTGAACATGCTTAAGCCAATGGATTAGCAATATCAGTGGCATAGAAAATATAATTTGCTCTCATCATTTTTAGTGACCATCTCATGCAACACCATGAAAATTATGCATAATTTTACTCTCTAATTAAATTACTTCAACCATAAGAATATTTAATGATGTTGTAACTTATCATCTCAATCTCCAATCACATGGGCTTGATTTTCATATTTCATAACAAATATTGCATTTTATCCATTACGATATGCATTATCATGATAACCATGATCAATATTTGATCACTTGATAAATTACATACAGTTACCGACACCCCAGCATAGATTCACAATCCAATGTTAAGATGATAATAATCAAGGACTGACAGTTCAGAAAAGAATAAACAATGAGGTTAGATTCTTTTCAATTGTATACTCACAAGATATTACATGCTATTTTGAGAGTATTAAACTAAGCCAAATTGAAGGTAAAAATAGAAGAAAATTGAAAGCAACGAAGTCAAAGACACTTATCTTGTAATCAATTTGACTCCAACTTCTTGTATTGCCGCCATTGGATAAATTCTTCCATCAAGATAATGTCAAAATAAAGTTGAATGCATTCATGGTTATTTTGGGATAATTTTCATATTATAGCCATCAAGTCCAAATAAACCACTTATTTTCATGGACTTCACAATTTATTCACTACATAAACACATAGCTATAATACATTATTTTGATATCATATCAAAATTTTTCCATATAATAACCATTATAAATATATATAATCATAGATCTCTTTAGATCTCATAATCAAAATTATACATACAATAGACTCAAGACTGTTACCATACTTTATTGTATAACAAATCAACATAATGTTGATTGCATCAAGAAAAACTAGTATAAAAAACCTACCATAGTCATTGCATCCCTTTTACAATCATGTCTCTATCTTCATCAAACCCTCAATTAATGCATAAATAATAGGCTTCTTTGTATCAGACGAACTAGAGTCCTTAGATTGCTGGTGTAAAAATTTGGTTTGATGGATATGTATCTCAGTTTATCACAAACAAACTTCGTGTCGAATTAACCAAGGCTTCTAGACATGTGTAAGTACGCTTTTTCTAAAAACTCTATTCGACCTCATATGTAACAAAGCTGCCTGAATAGTTCTTTAGGATACAAAGAAGCCTCCCCTATCTGCATGTTGTACTCATGAAGATAGGACCCTAAATGTCTAAGACATGACAGAAATTCTAGTAATTATGATGATGGTATAATTCTCTCGAATTATGGCCAAAAAGGCATCCCATTCATATGTCATCATGTCAATATGTATAGACATATTGTGCCTCTTCATGAAAGGATAGCATCCTTTCAATAATATCACTTCAAAAGGGACATATCGCTTCATAAATGCACCATTTCATTGATAGGCATAAGTTAGTTAATCATCCAAACTAACTTGTACCCCTTCATAAATAATTAATTAAATCAATTATTTACTAAAAGGTACATTATAATAATTAATTATCAAGATAATTAATTATTATTTAGGCATACTTCAAAAATATATTTCCATAACCATTTTTATGGAAACAATCATATTATTAAATTTCCATTTTGATGGAAATTACTCCAACATAGATTCGTAAACAAACTACACCGTTAGTTTATTCACTAGGCTAACCATGGCTCTCCCATAACCATGATGTCTCTTGAGGTCTTTGAACTCTCTCGAGTCCAAGAGAAAGCAAATTGTGCTAAGTTCGACTAATAGCATGCCTATAGCAGAATTTACACATATAAAAGCATATTTCTTATAAACTTTCACGTCTTCATTTCAATTACATAGTATATGAAGCTTACAAAATTTGACATGCTCATTATAGTCACCTAATGTATTTCTGTAGATATACTTATTACCTACACACGTACTTCGAAGCAATAACAATCTCACAAATATCATTAAGGTAATGCCAAATCCAACTCCAAATCCGAATTCATAACATATTACATAATCTTGTACTAGCAAAGTTCTTTTACTTAGGGAAATCCACTCATGACCTACGCAAGAACTATCACAAAACACAAGGGTCACAAACCCATCCTTACGGACCAACACTCTAGAGTAAGTAGATGTACTTAGATAATGAACTGTGGAGTGACATTCATATCGTTGCGGACTCGGCCGATCCCACTCAAGGTACCAACCATGGACCATATAGATCTAAATAACACAAAACTAAGTAGCCAATTGGCAAATCCTGCAGATTCTATTTGCCAACCAATGACCCATGCAACTCTAAAAATAAAGACAACTACTTCTATGGCCATAGCTTACAACATAGCACACATAAGCAATAGTCCTAGTTAAGGCAAGAAATTCAATCCATTTAAACTTAACTTTGACATATTGTGTCTTAGACTTTCAAAAAAATTTGATTCCGAAGAGGCTTATAGTCAAATATTTTTACAAGTCACCTTATCATTGCATACAAATAATTAAGTCGAGGATTAATAAAGTTTTAGGATTCTAAGTTATTTTGTTTAAGTATATAATAATTAATTAAGCTGCTATTTTCATTTCCACATAATAGGCCACCCAATCAGACCTTTCAACATTAAGGGGGCAAGTAATCTCTTAATTCACCAAAACGGCATAATTGACTTACAATTTTAATGAATAAGGATTCACTTAGCATAAAACTTGCAATAAATTATAGAAAATAATCAAATAATATTAAAAACCAGCTATATGAATTTTGAAAATTTTTGAGTATCCAATAATTCACAAAAATTCAGATAGCGTGCACAAATCTAAAAATAAAAATGATGTGCCATCATATTTGTTTCTAGAACTTATTTCAAGCTATAACCTCTTATTACACGCACATCCAAAATTCACTACAACAAGCTCAAAAATATTCATCAATCTTCTGAATAGGACATGATTATTCATCACTCTTCTGAGTAAAGGTTAAAAATTCACTGCAACAAGTAGGCCTGGCAACGGGTTAGGTTTGGAGCGGGTGGGCCTCCACCCGTATCCATCACCCGCATCCATCCAGTCCACCCGATCCACCTGTCACCCGCTCATCCACTCACCAGCATCCAATCCACTCGTCATCCACGGATGAAACGGGTGATAAATGGATGAAATGGGTGAAATGTGCTCTATCTCATTTCATTCGTTTATCGCTGAAATAAATTTCAAAAGCATGGACAATTACATATTTACATACAACAACAATGGGTCGGGAACCACATGACCGATTCTTAAATACAATAATTGCCACAAATGATAAAGATAACAACCATCAATTGTGAATTGTCTCTAATTTGGAGGAAAGGGAGAGGATTGTCCAAAGACTAAATGTTCTACAAATAAATAATTCGAGACAAAGACACAATGTCTTCAATTCTCTTCAAGACTTCAACGTACTATCAAGTGCCGCCTATGTAGAGATCATCTCCAACCAATGACTATCATTTAAAAAAATTAGTTAGTAATCATAATTCTACTAAACATATTCAAACACTCAAAAAATATATGTTACCCAACTAGCGTACCGAATCCATGATAGTGACTTCAGTATTGCAACTTTTATCTTCACCAACATCGACATCTTCAAGTATTGTAGCACATACTTGTGCATTAGTAAATGAAGAAACCAAAATGCAAGAAAATAATATGATAAATTAGTATCATATGATAAATTGAAATAAACGACATAAATGAAAAATATGAAAGGCAATTTTATTATTACCTGAATACTCGCCAACTATCCAATTTTACAAGCACATTAATGCCTCCATAGTATCAAAGTGAAGAGAAGAACGATGACTTACTCATTAATCTTATCACCTGTCATAGGTCACTGTACTGCACAGAGTAGTTTAGTAAGTTGCAATATTCATGCTCCAGTGTTTGCCCATAAGTTGAAGGAATAAATTTTGCATTACCAAAAAATTCTAAATGCTTTCACTGGTAAGAACAAAAAATAAATTTTGTTCATATATATCAAAATTAATCAAATTGTAATGCTAGCTAATGATTCCATATCCTCTAACCACATGAACACTTAAACAGATTCCTTTTAATTAACATACAAGCAAACAAAAAGTTGATCGAAAAATTAAGCGTATTGAACAAATATATAACAAACTTGAACAGATTCCTTTTAATTAACAAGAACAGATCTGTAGGAAATAAATATATAATCCTTACAAAACAGATTGCTTTTAATTAACATGAACAGATTCAATCGATCAGGAAACAAATATATAACCACATGAACAGATTCAATCAATTAGGAAACAAATATATAACCACATGAACAGATTGCTTTTAATTAACATGAACAGATTCAATCAATCAGCAAACAAATATATAACCACATGGACAGATTCCTTTTAATTAACATGAACAGATTTCTAATAAGTAATAATTATTAATTAATACTACCACTATTTTTGCTCATTTCCTGTTTCAATTCCCAGTCACAGAGAGAGAGAGAGAGAGAGACACAGAGAAAGAGGAGAGAGAAAGAGCGAGTGGCAACAATGGTGGATTGCAGTCATGGCGAGGAGGGTGGTGGTGGACGGCCGCCACCACATGCTGGGCCATTTGGCCTCCATTGTGGCCAAGGAGCTCGAGTGGTCAGCGTGCTGTGGCCCAGTCAAGTAGAGAAGAGAGACTGAGGGTGAAGGCCGAGAAGGTTACAGAGGTTGGATTGCAACTAGACGTCCTTGTCCCAATCAAGTACTAGGCTCTGAGAGGTTAGATTGTAGTTTTATTGACGGTAGAACAAATAGAACCAAGCAGTATTGTAGAACAAATAGAACCAAGTAGAACAAATGGAACAAATTTGAGCAAGAGAATGTAGATCTAAAAAGGGGAGCGAGCAAGAGAAATTTGATGACTTACTGGAGATGTCGAGTACTAAGCTCTGAGAGTTGTCGACTGTAAGAAGATCAGAAGAAAGAGCAGAGCAGGGCCAGTAGGTGGTCACTACCTCACTGGAGTGGAGGAGCCGAGGAGGGGGGCGAGGGGCTGACTGTTGAGGCTGGTTTGGGTTGGGGAAGATAGAGAACTGAGAGAAGAAATATTAGGGATTTAATATATATATAGATATATATATATTTAAACGGGCGATGGGTCGAGTGATGGGTCGGGTCGACCATCACCCGTATCCGACTCGATCTATCACCCGATTATCCATTACCCATTTAATTCACCCATTTAATCAGATTTTCATCCGATTTTTCGAGTCGGGTGAAGCGGGTGTCCACCGAGTTCGGGTGAAATTGTTAGGCCTAGCAACAAGCTTAAAATACATGCAAAATAACTAATTTAACATGATTAATTCATCAATCTTCTAAATAAGACAGAATTACTTAAAAATTTATAAGTTATGATATACACATCTAAAATTCACAACAACAAGCTTAAAAATATTCTTTATAACCTACAGGGAATTTTTTAGAATTTTTGTACAACTAAATAATTGAAGAAAATCAAACTGTGCAGAAAATGAAGGTATTTCTAAAACATAATTTGTAAAAGCTTTATTATGCTTGTTTGCATGAAAAATTCATATTACAACTTAAAAATATCAATCATATATGAGAAAATCTCACTCAAACATATACTTAATCAAAGAATCACAAATATATAAATTTTTAAGGTGAGTTTCCAAGAGCTAAAATTAGGTTTCTAATGTTTCAGATAAAACCTAAATTATAATTTTCATGCATAAACTTTTAAATTTTTATGTCTTACCCTAATAATTTTTAGATTAAAGATAATAGCACAAATTACTTATTGCAATTTCTTACTTTCTTCTTTTCCTTGCTCCTTGAAGCTTCACCCTTTATTTTTTAGGGGCAGGGGTTAGTGTGGCTAGATGCATAAGATTTATTAGGAGGCCGGGGGGAGTTGAATGCTATTTTGACATTTATGCTCTCTATTGATCAAATAGTTTAATTAGATAAAGGTTGAGGTTAAATAAATAAAGATTTAATTGGAAAAGGATGGGGTTAAATCAACTTAATACCATATTTACCTCGCCAACAATTTTGTTTTTTATATTTTTACTTCACCATTAAGAATTTGACTTTCTATATCCTCAAGTAGGTTTTTTTTTAATCATGTTAATTGTATTATGGGTTTTTAATAATAATTTTAAAAATGTTATGGCCACTTAACCATAAATTGGACCCCAAAATAAAATGTCTAATCACAAAGACAGATTGCGTTTTGACACATAAAACGAATGTTAGTATCTAAATATTCAGGGTGTTATAATGTGTGCGGTGCTTGCTGGCTTTAGCCGTCTGTTACTCATTGACCTCCTTAATTTGTTCTCTTACTCGGTCATGCGACACATTTATTTCATTATCTCCAACCTCAGTTTCAAAGCTGACTTTGGACTTTTGAGTTATAGGAATGAGATCAATAGGAGTGAGAGAGTTGAGGCTATAGCATACCTCAAAAGGAGAATGAGAGGCACAATACTTAGGAGTGCATTTGTGGGCAAATTCAACATGGGTAACCTTAGCATCCCAATCCCTTTGACTCTTGCTCACCATACCGCTTAATAAGATAGTGAGCACGCAATATTCACCTCTATTTGTACATCCGTTTATAGATGGAAATTATTGTTAAGAGTAGATTAGTCCCCATTAACTTCCAAAGATAGCTCAGAAAAATGAAATACAAATTTGATGTCCTTGTCTGAAGTAATAGACTTTGGTACCCCATGAAGCCACATGATTTCTTGCAAAAACGAAAAAAGGTCGGCAATAGAAGATGCATCATCACTTTAATGGCATGTAACAAAGTGAGTCACTTTTAAGAGACGATCAACCACCACCATTATGGCATCCATGCCGAGTTCCAAGGTCACAATGAAATCCGTACAAATATCATCCCAAGGCCAAGTACAAAGCAATAATGGTGTGTATATGCCTTGGTGAAATTGACTTATGGCCATATGACAAACAGCACACCTAGGAACCACTTCATCAATGTCGCTTCCCACATTTAGCCAATAAAATTTCTCCTCGAGAATGTCAAGGATCTTGTTAATACTAAAGTGACCAGCTAAAGTTCCTTTATGAGTGATCACTACTGCCCGCAAGCGCACGGGTGTCATAGTATGGATAAAATATCGTCCATAGGGATCAAAGCAATCTATCGAGCTCTTTCTATTAGAAAATGCTAAGCAACATTTAAATCGATGATTTGATTTAACAATGTCTAATTAACTAATTCTAAATTCAATCAAGAAGAAAACGTCTAGGGATTTTTGCAGCGAAGAAAAGTGATTGGATCAAAATTATTAATATGCACTTTTCTCTAATTGGATAATTTCAAGGAATTGTAATCTATCCAAAAAATTCAGTCTATTCTTTCGAAATCAATCAAATTTTCCTAAACTAAGCGAAATTCATTCTTTCAAACTAATTTGCCTTAATCCAAGTTTAATATTCTCGATTACTCTCTAGTCCTCCTAACACGCAAATCTCTCTTTCGAGTCATCGCTACGTTAAGTTTTATCGAGCAGTCTAACAATGAAATTTCACCTTTCAGTACTTCATTCAATTGTTTCAAATGTGCCAGCAAAATTTGAGCAAAAATGCACTCAGAACAAGATATTCACTTGATAAAATAAAATCAAACTAATCATGAAACAAATACACAATTCCATTGATTAAAGCATGATCCAATCTATACTTCTTTAAACCAACAATTTCCTAGACAAGATAAACTACTCACTCATGACTAAAATTAAACAACTAACCAATAATTCAGCAAAATCTGAGAGGGAAGAGGTTGACAAAGGCAGCCTTCAACTAAGTCTTCAAACTGCATGCCAAACCGATCTCTACACTCTAGAATTTCTCACTTATAAACACAAACTTAAAATCCTAACTAAAAAGAGTTGAAATTCTTGAAAGAAAATGAACTAAGCTATCCTATTCTTCTTCTCTCTCTTTTTGTTCTTGTTGCTGAAGGACACGTATATGTAGAAGAAAATTAGAATTCTCAGCCACACAGTCAAGGAAAAAACGAAGAGACCATAGTTACACAGTTCACCACAGTCCATGGCAGGCATGACGGGCTGACCGTGGTCTTGGCTGGAACCATATTTCTACTCGTCTCTTGCTCCACGGGCATAATACTTCATAGCCAATCCATGGGGGTCAAAATATGCTCAAAGGAGGGTCAAACGTTGGGTCAGAATGGTCTAAATTCCTGCAAATATCATCAAACAACCACATCCAAGCATAAATCGAGAATAGAAGTATAAATGATAACTTAAAGCACATAATTTTCCTAAAACTATAGTAAAATGAACCTAAAATGTTGTATACAATGGGTACTTATCAAACTCCCCCATGTTTAAACTATTGTTTATCCCTAAACAATGCTAAAACCAAAAATATATACAAACTCCTCAGGGTAGACATCGCTAATATTCCAATGGCAAAACTGATCCAAGGGTAGCCTAAAAAGATGCAAAAATTATTCGCAAATAGACTAGGGAATGAAATTTTCAAAAACCCCACTTAATAGACTACAATGTCAAATTTGAATCAATCCACCCAAATCATCACATACAATCATTCAACATTCGAAATAAATAGAGCTAGCAAAACCGGTAGAACCTCACTATAGTTATGTAGCACTCATCACTTATGTGTTTGAATATATACATAAAGGTTCCCTCAATTGTCATTCCCTAGACTCAAATCTACCATAAACTTGATAAGATTCTTAAATTCGCCATCACTAGAAATGCAGACACACTAGACAATCATGAGGACTTTTATAAGGTTGTAGTGGGGCCATGGGTAAAGGTAAGAGGGGAACAAATGTTTTGAAAATGTGGACATAGAAGCCATAGACTAAGGGCTAAACAGTTCCAATGCATCATATAATATCATCCCTAAACTAATACAAATCAACAAAATACATGCCCAATTTGAAGAGACAAAGAGCTAAAAGTCATAACAATCTTCCAATCCCAACAACGGTAATACTCTTTGATTTTTTCTTTTTATATTGATGTTTTTTTTCCTTTTTGTTTTTTTTCCCCAAAAGAGTTAGCGAAGGGAAATTCATACAAAACTCTGAATCTCAACTCTTCTCTAAATTTTGCACAAAAAGGCAAGGGATTTCCTTTTATCAATCAAGATCACACATCCCTTCATCAAACAACCAAAATCCACTAAAAGATCTCAACATACCTTACTAGCGCGCAATAAAACTTGATGCAAAAGAATAAAATGCTCCTCTAGTCTTGGCTTAAGGGTGAGATAATCATTTGGGCGTAGGCTATAATAGGAGGTTCAAATTAAGAAAAGTGGATATAGGCTCAAAGAGGCTAGCAATGGATATAATATCCAACAAAGGTGGCTATTTGGCCATTGGGTTTAACAAATTAAAGAAATGCCTCAATCATATTGTCTAAATGCACATGCAAAATGTGATTTTGAATGAGAATAAGAGCAAATTCTAGAGAATTGATGTCAAGGAAGAGTCACACATGAAAGAAACATGAGACTAAATTGATAAATAGTCTCTAAAAGCTTAAAGTCTCACGGAACATCTACCAAGGCCATATTAGCTCATTAGTAAACACATGCCAAAATGCATATAAAAAGTCATGGGGTAATCAACTCACACTCAACATATGGTCAAAACATGAAGCTCATTTCGCAAATTAATTCTCAAAGATTTTTATGCACAATTTGGGTGAATCAAAGGATCAAACTAAACCAAAGAAGTCTACCTAATCTACAAAGATCATCATCGGAGGATTTTTTTCTTGATTTTTTTTTTCATGCATGCTCCTAAAATGCAATTTGAAATCCTAAAAAAAATGCAAAAATAATGAAAAGAAACTAAAATAAAACCAAAAATGCAATCTAAAATGGAAAAAAAAACTAAATATACTTCTAAAATGCTTCCAACCAAACAAAATTTAAAACTTACAATAAAGCTCCAAAAACAACTATCACAAACAATATGTACAACACATAAGCACACCAAATTAGGGAAGGCATCAAACGCCAAATATAGTGACTAACTCCCCCATGCTTGAATCACACATTGCCCTCAATGTGGGCATATAGAGAAAAGGGGAATGGGAGTAGCACAAAGTAATCAAAAAGAAGGTGGCGGAGGAGGATGAGGTGGTTGGCCATAAGACATATGTCAATCCCGTCAGGTCTCTAAACAAGCCCTATAGTCTTGAAAATATTGTGTCTGGGTAGTAAGCATCTTACGGAGCTTGTCATGGTGCTTTTGGATAAAATCACGAAGAGCGACATTCTCAGAAGCAACATAAGCTCGAAGGGACACTTGCTCCTCCTGAATGGACCTAAGGGTGGCCTGTAGGTCAGTATAGTCAGTAGATGGTGATAGGGAGGAAGAGCTAGGCCCGACTTGACTAGAATGAGGGGTTGAGGGTGAGGTGCAGGTTGAACAACCTCGGCATCACCAGGTACCCACTGAAAGTTAGCCTGGTTAAGTAAGTGGTGCGATCGATATTGGGAAGTGGTAAAAGCCGATCTCCAAGGTAAATCCAACACAAACGCCCAGCCTCTACTCTACAAAAGTTCATAATGTCAAAGACGGCTTGATTAAGCCACTCAGACCCAGAAACTCTATCCTCAGGGTTGGGCTCAATACCCAAAAATCGAGCAATAGTAGTCACAATACTACCTATGACTATCCTACCCTTACTGCTAATAGCAGTACTATACAATTGCCTGGCTAAAAATGAATCGGGGTCAAGCTAGACACCGTCAAGCATACAGGACAAGAAATATAACTTAGATAATCCCAGGACATTCAGACTATCATCCTAAGCAAAGAAACAGCAAGCTAAGATATGCTGGGTTACCCAAATGCAAGGGTCCCTAATATGTGTGCACTTCAATGAACTAGTGGTATACCTAACACTCCCCGAAAGTTCACCCCAAAATGCATTTGGGTTGAATTCGGGGGGACTTGTTGGTTCGGTAAATCCATACTAGGTAGAAAACCGAATATACTGTTAAGGTACCTAAGTTCAATTCGTATAATTGCCCTTGCAAAAGAAAGAAATGTACCCCGCTTAACATTAAGGCCCTCTAGTGACCTCAACGTGAAGTGTACTTAGGAACTCTAGGGTCAGGTCCCAGTATGTATGTTTTTTAATTTCTATGAAGTGGCCCATACCACCCCGTGCAAACAACCACCTAATGAATTGCTAACATTCCTAGGCATGCTAACAATTCCTCTTCATAATATCGGGGTGCCACAACAATGCGTTCATTCAAACAGTTATATCTAGCAACATAATCGAGATTAGTTAAACTAAGACAGTAAGGAATGTTACCTTGGGCTCACGCATTGGTGAAAGTTCGGGAAGTCCGTTGAGGCCGCAATGGTGCTTAACTTGATGATCCAACCTCCTTGACACCCCTTTGTCTTTTGGTTGGTGCCATTGTTGCAAAATGAAACAAAAATTAAACCTAAAACCTAAATAAGAAAATTTGAGAAGAAAAATGAAGGAATTAAGTAAAAAGAAGAAGAATTAGGGAGAGAAAAAGATCGTTATGGTGGATAAGTGAATGTGAGATGAGTTTGAAGAAAAAGAAGAAGGAAGAGACGAAATTTGTGGAAGAAAGAAAAGCATTAAGTGAAAAGGAAGGATTTTGAGTGAAAATGAAGTAAAAATGAGAAGAAATGAGGGAGGATTAAAGGTGTAGTAATGGTAGGTTTAGAGAGAGAAAGAGAAAGGTAGAGAGAGAGGGAGTCGAGGAAGAAGATAAAGTTTGAGAAAAATGGAGAGTCACCACAGTCAAAACCCTTGACCGGGGCCCGTAGCAGTACACCATGATTTGTGGCAGTGGCCATAGTCTGATCGTGGTGTCTGCTGACTCCAGAAAATTTAAAATTTTTGAGTTTGGCACCCCACGGCCCGCGGTGCTGGTCTGCTGGCCGTGGTGCGAGACATTGTATTTCATATATTCATTTTTTTGATTTTTTTCTTTTTCCTTTCTCTTTTTTTTCCCTCTTTATTCTATTCTCATCTTTTTCTCTCTCTTTTTTTGTTGTTTTTTTTTAAAGAATTCTACAAAATATAATGAAAATTAAAGTTAGGAAAAGAAAAGACTTGGGTTGCCTCCCAAGAAGCGCACGTTTAACGTCAAGAGCTCAACCCTACTTCTATACTTGGCCCGGATCTGTAAATCAAACTTCTTCAATCGAAGATACCATCTTAAAAGCTCTGGTTGAAGGCCCTTCATCTTCATCAATTTATGCCATAATACATTGTTGTAATATAGGACAAACTGCTGAGGTAGCCCATCTGACTTGCTACTTTTACCTTGTTCAATCCCCAAATCAAAATCTACATCAAATCCTTCCATAAGGGGAAAAAGGAATAGCTCGAGCACATCTATAGTAATCGCTCATAGCAGACTCATTAGAAGCATGGACCTCAACCTTAGGCATGTTAAGCGACATAGGAGTAACAAACTCCACCTTGACATACTTTTAGTTGGGGTCCTCAGTGCAAATCTAGTCAAAGTCAGGAGGATCTTCACAATTCAAAACATCCTCTATGTCAATCTTAGGGGAAGGAGGAAATTCATCTAAAAGAGAAGAATTAGGGGAAACCTCTTTCTCCTTCATATGACAAAATATGGCATAGCGCCCTTCTACTTCGAAAGTTATACACCCCTTTTTAAAATCAATTTGGCAACCTGCGGTGGCCAATAAAGGTCTACCTAAAATAAGTTGGGCATCATCGATCTCGGGTATATTAACTATGATAAAGTCTTCTAATACCCAAATATCTCCTATATTGACTAGCACATCTTCCAATTTGCCTAAGGGTTGAGTTTCAGAACTGTCTGCTAACTGTAGTGAAAATGATGCGGGTTATAATGGCCTTAAGTGAGGCTTATGAAAAAAAGAGTAGGGCATTAGGTTGATGCTTACACTTAGATCACACAAGGCTCTCTCAATTTCCACATTTCCCATAATACAGGGGATAGAGAAGCTACTTGGGTCGGAAAGCTTAGGTGGAAAAATGGTGGGGATCTCTACATTTTCATTCTCTATGAATGTGGCGGCCTTGTCACCATCATTCCCGTCTTTACTCTCAACCATAACTATTTCTCTACCCTCTTCAATTGGTATGCCCTCCGGGTCAGTAAAATCCTCTACTTCTTCCTTCAAGTTGACATAATTATAATGCTTATGAGGGTTAGGTTTGGGCTTGCTAGCAAGTTTATCTGAAGGCGAAGATACAAAGTATCTTGTTGGGCAATTTGGGCCTTCAACATCTTGTTGTGAGTATTAAGTACATCAACCTTAGAGGTTAATTGCTTAATATACTCATGCTGCTTTTATTGTGCCATAAGCGTACTTTCCATCATAGCCTCTAAATTGGTCTCTTGGGGTACTTAAGAAGAGAAAGGAGGTCTTTGAAAACCAGAGGGTGGTCTAGCATTCATTGGGGGCATATTCGAGGGTTTGGATTAGACTTATATGAGAAATTCAGGTGATTCCTCCAACTCAGATTATAGGTATTAGAGTAAGAGTCATTGGCTGGTCTTGGGTTATAATTTTGGACATAGTTGACTTTACTAGAGTCTTGGGAAAAAGGACCCCTAACTTGACATTTTAAAGTCACTTGTTCAATAGAACCACAAATTTCACATAGGGGAGGGGCACTAGAATTCACAGCATTAACATTAACATGGTCCAGCCTTTGAGTCATAGCATCTACTTTAGCAGAAAGTAAAGAAAGTGTATCAATTTCAAGCTTACCTCCAACCTGTTTGGGTTGGCCTCATTCGGTGGACCATTGAAAATTGTTGAGTGCCATCTCCTTAATCAAATTATAGGCCTCATCTTCAGTCTTATTCATCAAAGTTCCTGTTGCTGCCACATCAATAGTGGACCTTATAGATTGGGCCACACCATTATAAAAAGCTTGAACAATCATCCATCATTGAAGACTATGATGGAGGCATAAACACAGCAAATCTTTAAACTGTTCCCAAGCTTCATAGAGCGCCTCATCATCCCTTGGAGTGAAGTTGGTGATCTGATTCCTTAAGCTTGCCGTTTTGCTTGGAGAGAAGAATTTGATGAGGAAGGCTCTAATAAGCTCATCCCACGTAGTGATATATCTTGAAGGCGAAGAATAAAGCCAAACTCTTTCCTTATCCCTTAGTGAGAAGGGAAATAGATGTAGTCGAATGGCGTTGGTGGAGACCTCGTTCAGTTTTAATGTGTCGCACACCTCTAAAATGACCGAGAGGTGTAGATTCAAGTCTTCCAAAGGAGTTCCTCCAAACTGGGATTGTTGCACCATGAAAATAAGAGCCGGCTTAAGCTTAAAATTCTTTGCATCGACATTAGGGGAGCGATGCTTGAGGCAATTACTTGAACTCCAGGGGTTACAAAATCTCTAAGGGTCCTTCTTTGGTCACCTCCTCCTCCCACCATATTTGTTGATATTCTTCTTGCCTCGCATATTTACTCTTCAACCTTCTTCTTCTTCCTCCTCAAGTGAAAAGCCCTCTCAATCTCGGGATCGGGTTCATATAGAAACGGACTTCGCATAAACGGGGAAGATTCCTACAAGCACTATCACCAACACTACCAACACAAATCAAACAATAAAAAAGAAAAGACTAAAAAAAGAGAATAAAATACTTAGTCACTTTCGTAAGACAAACTTGATAGTTAACAAATTGGTCCCCGGCAACAACGCCAAAAACTTGATCACTACTGCCACAAGTGCACTGGTGTCGTAGTATAGATAAAATATCATCCTTAGGGACTAAAGCAATCTATTGAGCTCTTTCTATTAGAAAACAGTAAGCAATATTTAAATCGAGGATTTGATTTAACAACTTCTAATTAACTAATTCTAAATTCAATGAAGAAGAAAACGTTTAGGGATTTTTGTAACTAAGAAAGGTGATTGGATCAAAATAATTAACATGCAATTTTCTCTAATCGGATAATTTTGAGAAATTGTAATCTATCCAAACAATTCAGTCTAGTCTTTCGAAATCTACCAAACTTGCCTAAACTAAGAAAAATTGTTCTTTTAAACTAATTTGCCTCAATCCAAGTTCAATATTTTCTATTACTCTAATCCTGCTAACATCCAAATCTCTCTTTGAAGTCATCGCTAAGTTAGGTTTTATCAAGCAATCTAACAATCAAATTTCACCTTTCAGTACTTCATTCACTTGATAGAATGAAATTAAATCAATCATAAAACAAAAGCATACTTCCATTTGATTAAAGCATGATCCAATCTACACTTCCTTAAACTAACAAATTCCTAGACAAGATAAACTACTCACTCATAATTATTAAACAACTAACCAATGATTCAGCGAAATCTGAGAGGGAAGAGGTTGACAAAGGCAGCCTTCAACGAAGTCTTTAAACCACAAGCCAAACCGATCTCCACATTCCAGAATTTCTCACTTACACAAACTAAAAATCCTAACCAAAAAGAGTTGAAATTTTTGAAAGAAAATGAACAAAACTATCCTATTCTTCTTCTCTCTCTTTTTTTTTGCTGCTGAGGGCTGCGTATATATAGAAGAAAATTAGAATTCTCAACCACACAGTTGAGGGAAAAATAAAGAGGCCGCAATTACACAGTTCACCATGGTCCGTGGCAGGCACCACGGGCTGATCATAGTCGTGGCTGGAACCATATTTCTGCTGTTCTCTTGCTCCACGTGCGTGACACCTCATGGGCAATCCATAGGGGGTCAAAATATGCTCAAAGGAGGGTCAAATGTCGGGTCATAATGGTCCAAATTCCAGTAAGCATCATCAAATAATCATACCCAAGCATAAATTAAGAATAGGAGTATAAATGATAACTTAAAGCACATAATTCTCCTAAAAATGCAGCAAAATGACCCTAAAATGATGTATATAATAGGCACTTATCAACGAGCTTCATTAACAGTGAGATCCCTTAAAGGACATTTCGGAACACATAGTTTGTTATGCTAAAAAAAGAACCCATCTTGTAAGTGACAAAGAACTGGAGTTAGAGGCCATTGTGTCATCTCTTTGAAGTCTTATTCTCCTCATAA